>PVKS010004541.1:0-92141 GCA_004027875.1 Aplodontia rufa
TCAGCAATGGTAAGCAAACTCCTAACACCTACCCTCTTTAGCTGTGAACCTCTTAACCTCTTAAATGTGTGTCTCCTGACCTGGCCTGCAGTCTCTTGAATTGTTGTCAATAGCTAGCTATTTCCTATATTTTAAGCCCTGAATTCTGCTCTGAATACAACTATAGTAGGTTCCACTAATTAATTAAATTGTACTTCCTAGACTTGGAGTCAGGTCTCTTGAATACAAGATGCAAATTTATGCAACATATGCAAATCACTCATGTTCTCAAATTCCATGAACAAATCTGGTAGCCTTGAGATAAAAAAGCCCCTGCCAAGCATCATCTCTCCTAATTATTGCTTAATCCCCCCCCCCCCTTTAACATTGAACTAACACTTTCAGGCTTGGCAGAAACTGGAAGAAACACAATGAAAGCTGGTTAATAAACAGGAAGTTCCTTAAGGGCGAAGACCCTGTAATCTATTTATTTTATGTTCTCCAGAAACTCCTAATATACTACTGAACACACACAGTCCTGCACAGGATATATTACTAGATTATGGACAGAGAAACAAAAGTTGAGAGCCCTGAAAGCTGTGCAAAACACAGCATTTAAGACCAGAAACAGGAAAACTGACCTGCACTATCTGTGTGGCTATTTAATGTAATTATTATTCGAAAATCAATTCAAATTAAATAAAAATTTAAAAATTCAGTTCTCAGTCAGACTAGCTGCATTTCACATGCCTCATAGCTACATGTGGCCAGTGACTCTCTTATTAAGCAGCACAGTTATAGGACACTTGCATTATTGTGGGAAGCTCAGCAGACAGCACTGATCTAGACACTCCCTACTCCAGGTTTTTTCTCCTCACCAACAGCATGACATCACCTGGGAGTTTCCTGGAAATGCAGTCTTGGGCCCTATTCCAGATCCACTGAATTAGAATCTACATCTCAGCAAAATCCCCAGCTCATTCACATGCATAGCAAAGTGAGAGGCATTGGTCTAGATAGAATAGCCATCGGGGATTCTCAGAATCATCTGGAGGACTTAATAAACAAATACAGATTGTCATACCCTGATCTTAGAGTTTCTGATTCAGTAGGTGGATGAGCTTCCTAAGACTGCGTTCACAAATTACCAGAGTGGGTGGTTTAAAACAAGAGTAATGGCTGTCTTTCCCTTTGAAGATGGCCTGCTTTCTTCCTTGAATATTCCTTGCCTTTTCCCCAAAACTTCTCTATCTCAAAAGGGCCTGAATTCTCCCTGGAATGTATATATGTTTTCCTAAATAAATAAGTGTCACAGAAAAAAATAAATAAATAAAACAAGAAGAATTTATTCACTCACATTTCTCTCTCTAAAACATAGTGCGGGGTGGGGGGATCCTTGCTTGCCTCTCCCTAGATTCTGCTGACTGACTGACTGCCCATCTTCGGTGTTCCCGGGTCTGTGCCTCTAACTTTGATGCTGGCCTCTGTCATCCTAGGGAGTTCTTCCCTTGTGTATGCCTCCATGTCTCTATCTCTACTGCTAATGAGGACACTGTTCATACTGGATTAAGGGTCCTCCCTACTCCTGACCTCATCTTAGCTTAACTAATTATTTCTGCAATGAGACCCTTTCCAAATAAGATTATATTCTTAGGTACTGGGTATTAGGACTTCAACATATCTTTTAGGTGAACAAATTTTAATCCATAACAGGAGGGATTGGGTGGGAACTAATAATCTGATTTCCAACAGACTTACATATATGTAAAAGTTGGATTATACCATATAAATAACTGTTCAGTTTCCCAAATGTGCAGTTTATTCTTTTTTAAATGGCATCTTGCTATGTTTCCCAGACTGGCTTCAAATTCTTGGGTTCGAATAACCTTCCTGCCTCAGCCTCCCAAGTAGCTGGGACAATAGGCATGTATCACCGTTCCGGCCAGAATTCCATTCTAAGGCAGACTTGAGAGAGAGAGAGAATCACACAGTCTGTTCATGAATATTTCCAAAGACAGGGTTCCCACTGCTAGCACAGCAGCCTTCCGCATGGCTGTACTCGTGAGTATGCATGCCCTTGGGACATTCAGAATAATCTGACATATCTAGATCTCTGAGCCAAATGCCTTGATATTAAACTACATTTTGTCTGTGTGTCAGAGTTCTGAAAATCCTCCAGATTCTGGTTTGTTCCTGAGGGCACCCCAGTTGAGGTTTTTAGGGGTGAGAATAATGCCCTGTACTGGTTATGAATTCATTAGAAACAGTCACAGGATTTCAACAGATGAAGATCAAAAGATCAGATTTATTTCCAGTAAACACAGATTGCAGGGTACAATTTGGATCTTGACCACAATGAGTCTTCCTCCTACCCTCTACCTAATTGAATTTATCTGACACAGTCACATACAGGGAAGACAGCTGAACCCACACCACTGCGCCAGGTTTCATGGGTACGAATTATAGCTATTCCCACATAAAGGAAGGCACCACCACTAGGAGAGGTCAGGTTTTCCTGAGAGAGAGAAGGAAAGCTGCAAAGCTGCTCTTCCTTACACCCACCCACCCAAGACAACTTTCCTCCTCCCAGAACTGCCTAACTTCCATTCCCACAATTTCCCTCCTTGCAAACAGGACCCAGCTATTATTCTCACAAAAGAGCCTCCTCTTCCATGTTCTCCAACTGCCTCCGGAAGCCAGCCCTAACCCCAGCTTGAGCCAGGTGTAGTACTTCCAGTCCCCTCACAAGTGACTGGTTCCAAAATGTAGACTTGCGCCATTAGCGCCTGACAGCACACCAGAGCCTGTTCTTGAACCAGGGATGGACACATGATGCAAACCAGCCTATTCAGACTGAGGTGAGAACTTCCACCCGAAGGTTGGAGCCAAGGTGTTTTAATGAGGAAGCCTGTTATCCCTGAAGCTGATGGAAGTCATCTTGTAGCCACAGAGGAACCAACCTGAAGAAAAGGCCCACCTAGAGGATGGAAGAACTCAAGACCACAGAAAGCTTCCTGACCCCACAATATAAAATATTTGGTCTAACTTTGGATTTGTGTTGTTGTTGTCACACTAGATTCTTACTTTCCAGTTGTTTATGATGGCTATGTCATCACTGGCATTTCCAACTAAAATAATTCTTACCAATAAAGTCCTCAAATATTATTCCTATGGGTGAGTAGAAGTTGCCTCACGAAATCTGAAGAAATTGGACTGTCTCCACTCACGGCAGTTCCAGTTTAATTCATTAATGTTGTTATTAAAAGTATGTGCATTTGGGACTGGAGCAGTGGCTCAGCGGTTACGGCACTTGCCTGGCATATGTGAGGATGTGGGTTCGAACCCCAGCACCACGTACACAGCTAAGTGTCAAAACAATGAAAGCCACAAGAAAAACTAAATAAAATTGATTTTCTCTCTCTCTCTCTCTCTCTCTCTCTCACTGTCCCTCTCTCTCTTAAAAAAAAAATGTGCATTTTATTGGGCCGATTACTGCAGACACTATGCTGGCATTCACTGCCAGGACCCTGCATGACATCTGACATGGGATAGAGGCTAAACAATCATTTGTTCAAAAAATGCAGCTAGAAACTGCATTACTATATTTAGCACATGCATGATAGTTATATTAAGTTCAGATAAATTAAAACCTCTAAAATATTTTTATATAAATTGATACCCAAACTGTCTCCATCTTGTATTTGAGCAATTGTTTGGTATATGAAGTTTTACTTTTTTAATTTTTTTAACCTAGATAAGGGTGACATTTATTGCTATTCAGTTGTATCTGGTATATTCCAGCATGGGCTCCATTTAGTTGAAACAATCTTTGCATCATGCCAGTTATTCTTAGCTTGTTAATAACTTTATTTATTTATTTATTTATTTTTTAAAGAGAGAGGGACAGTGAGAGAGACAGAGAAAGAGAGAAACAACTTTATTTAGTTTTTCACATGGCCTTGGTTGCTCCAACACTCAGTTGTGTACGTGGTGCTGGGGTTTGAACCCGGGTCCTCGTGCTTGCCAGGCAAGCGCTGAAACCGCTGAGCCACCGCTCCAGCCCCAATAACTTTAAATAAGATATAATTTCCTTCCATTTCTTCATGACTCAAACAGCAAAGTGTTGACTAGTCTAGGAGCAAGAAGAGAACTCTAGGTCATTCCATTGCTACAGATAGAATCACTGCAACCCTCTTTGCATTTGAAACCTGACCCATAAAATAAGAACATTCCCAAAATGTCAGCATTGTAACTTCACCCAGTTCTGGTTCACTCCCTCCATTTGCATCCATGCTTGCAGTTTGGTGAATCATGGAGAAGAAACTGAAAATGCCTGAACAAGCCCTCTCCGAGTCCTTCTTTGAAATTGTCTCTGCGTAAGCAGCAGACAATCTCCTTCACCAAGCACAGAGTTGCCCTTGGGTCAGCCAGCAGTGGAACAGCTGTGCCGATGAGTGGGGAGAGAAGTTAACTACGTGACAGCTGGAACCTGAGCAAGGATTAGGAGGCATATTTGAACACATAATAAGCTGCATTCTCCCACTAAAACAAAGGTGATGGTTTTTTCCTCCATCTAGTTGACACCTGTGTTTATTTATCCAATGCTTCAAAACTCAGGTGGGAGCAATTTGCTATTAGTTATTCTCAATGCACAGTAAGTCTGATTGTTCAACAGCTTCAAGTCCATTAAAATATGTTATTATTGAGAACTTAAACATATTCTAGATAATGTAGGTCTGTGACATTTACCTAATCTGTCACTTTAATAGTCCAACTAAAAAAGGAAAAGAAATGAGTTTGACTCATTTGGTTCATGATTTATCTTGAGCACATGCAACAAGATATGAAGTGGTTGTAATGTTTCTTAAAGTAATAAATTATGTATTGATTAATGAAATCTAAGTGAGTCCTAAAAAGAATTGACCTCTCCTTTCCACATTTGTAGTTTCCATGATTCCCACTTTTTCCCCTTTTGGAAAATCAGATTCCTTCCTGTTTTTTTAAAGCCATTCCTTTGAGCCATCATTTTTCTGAGATTACCCTCTGTGCACTCAGATTTCCTTTTACATAGAGAGTGGTAAGTCCCAAAAACTGGAGACAAGAGTTCACAAAAACCACAGGTGAACTTTTGCACATTCATCTTTTTGGGCACATTAAAAAAAATCATGGCAGTTGTTGCTTAAAGTTTTCAACCATGCACAAGAGAGTTGGAGACAAGTAGTAGATAATCTTTTGTTATTTTGCTGAGGTGTTTGAGGTTAGCCCACCATCATAATTGTAAGTAGTACCATGTCCAGTCAGTGACTGAGCCCAGCCAACTGCTCATGGCCCCAGCTCCACTATGTGCTTCGGGTTCTTGCTCTTTATCTCATCACAGCAACAATAACTTCTTGATCGTCATGAAGATGATGCTGGAGAGAAAGCCATCTCCTAATGTGATGAAAGTAAAAAAGAAAATGTATAAATGAAGGTGACCTTTTTTTCAATAAAGAGAGAGGGACAGTGTGAGAGAGAGAAAGAATCAATTTTATTTAGTTTTTCATGTGACTTTCATTGCTCCAACAGTTCATTGGTACATGGCGCTGGGGTTCAAAGCCAGGTTCTTGTGTATTCCAGGCAAGCGCTGTAACCGCTGAGCCACTGGCCCAGCCCTCCTCATGATTTCTTTATGCTCACCTCCAATCCCTTTTTGGTCTCAGTGCCAGGAAGCAGAAGATTCCAAAGCCCAGAAGATAATGGAGCCTCATCACGGAAAGGGCTTGGATCCCGAGTTACTACTTGGAGAACAGCTGCCTGGGGCTGTCCAGGATCATCCATAGTGGACTTTTTGTGAGTAAGGAATGAACTCCCTGTCTCAAGACATGGTGAGATTTGTGGTTTTTTGGTTTTTTCTTTTAACTTTACATAGCGTTAGCTTTAATTGCCCTGCCTAATTAAGATGTTGTACCCCTCTTCCTATGCAACACACATGCCTCCCAGATGCTTCTAGGAAGAGAGGAGACCCACTAATAGCTGAGATTGAACGTCCCGCGGACTCAGTGGCACCCTTAGAGGTCCATTCGATTTATAAAACTAAATTATTTTAAATGAAATTTGACATTATAGACTAAGAATTGTATCTCTCCTGTTTCTTTCTGGAAAAGACGGAAAGATTCTGGCTTCTCCCATGAGTACCTTTGCACCCTCCAAGGCGACCGTCAACTTCCTGACTACTCCATCCTTCATTCTCAGACCTTCCGTGGGATGGCTGGGAGCCTTGGGCAGCAAGGAGTTAAGCCTTTCTTTCGGATCTTTTGCTCCCTCTGTTCATTAATTAGATTGAAATTTCAACTTCAACTGCGCTGCTTTCTCTTGCTAGCGCTGTCACCTGAAATACTGCCCACCACACACGAGCTTTTGACAGCAAGAGCTGTTCAAAAGCCTCTCCATGCCTCTATTCCAGGAATAACCCAAGGAGAGGACTGCTATCTGTGAAAGCTAAGTGCGAAGCCCTCTCTGTCCACCGCTTCAAAAGAATAACTACCATCGGTCTGCCTTATTTTGTATTATAGCTCCTCTTTGTCAATGAAAAGTCCCAGCTCTCTATTCATTATAAAGAATAAAGAGCTTTTCAAGTGTGAGTTGCTAAAGCCAGAAGGGAACAGAGCTATTTTTAAGAAGGTCTCAACTCTGAGCTGCTGCAGCAGGCCAGCCTGCCAGCAGAGGAGGTCTTCCAGGGAGGCCCAGGCAACTGCAGCCTCTCTTCAGGAGGGTATTCAGGAAGGAAGCTCCTGGGGCAGAAACATCCCAGCTCTCTGGCCCGCAGACAGCCCTGCTGGCTTCGTACCTGGCTCCTGTAGACAGAGCATGCAAGGGGCCAGGAGGACTTCTTCACCCGTTTGAGGTTTGCCTGCTGCCTTAGGTTTCTCGCATCCACTTCCTCACAGGGGAAGCAGTCTGCTTGGTTCTCATCCGCGGGCACCAGGAGGAGGGGGCGCCTTGATGTCCTCTCCTATCTTCATCAAGCCATATGCAACTGGCAGCCACCAGGCTTCTCTCTGCAGGAAGAGGATAATCAGAGCTGGATTCCCGAATGAAAGAGCAACCTGCGGAGCCGCCTGTCTCCTGTCCAACAGCAGTGAAATCCTCTTGGCCTGGGTCTGACCGGAGCTCTTCTGAAGTCAGTGCACTCGATGGTAGAGATGGCTCCCTGAGCCGGATCTGCAAGCCCTGGGTTCAAGTCTCACCTCTGAGCCTCTGTCCTCTCCAGGTGTGAGGAGGATAACCGCAGTTTCCTCTCAGCAATGCCGGGGGAGGCTGACCCATCCTCCCACAGGTAGGGAGAGGTCTGTCACCACTCCCACGGTGATCGCTGCTCTGAAGGTTGGCGAGGTGTCTGCTCTCACTCCTTTCAAGGACAGAAAATGGTGCTCCTGGATGACAGAGGGGATATTAAAAATGTGATAGGAACTATTAATGACTCAACAGAAATAACACGATGTTTTCCACCCTTCCATTCCTTTCTCCAGAGAGGACGGTCAGTGAATTCAAACTATTCCGTTGTTCTGATAGCATTTGGGAGTAAAAAAACAGGCGTGTATACTAATAAAGTGAGAAAGAACTAAAAAGTTCTATACATTTCATGGAAAGTGTATCAAAAGGGAGCAGAGAACTTTATTTAATTATAATACATCTTGTACCACAAGAGGATATATGACAGCCTGCAAAGATACAATTCCATAAAGTTTTTTAAAAGGAAAAATAATTGTAGCTGAGAAAAGTAGAGGGAGAATAAGATGATTAGATCTATGGGGAAAATAGTGTACATATATGCAAGGTGACAAGGTTCTACTGTTATCAAAATGGGGTAGCCAATTGGACTCTGAGCTTCCAGGAGGCCGAAGCAAAAAGGGAAACATGATCTGTCACCAAATTTACATTTTCTTGAGGAAATTCTCACCACCACCACCACCAATTTTTCATCCTTTTTTTTAAAATCATAAAACTCATAAGCATGGATATTTATCTTCAAGAAGAGAATATTTAGGAAGTTTCATTATGGTCTTCAAGTATTTGATGGGCTGCCAAGTACAAAAAGGAAAGACTGCTTTGGGTAATTCCAGATCACAGAACTAGAATCAATGAGTATAAGTTAAGGGGAACAGATTTTGGTTAAAAATAAAGAACTTTCTAACAATTAGAGTTGTCCATAAATGGAATGAGCTGTCTGGCAAAGAAGTGAGCTCCCTGTTACTGGAAGTGATCAAACAGAGGCTGGCTAACCATCTGTTAAGGATAAGAAGGATTTGTGCATAATGAGAAAATTATGCAACAACATAATACAAGGCTCTTCCTGACAGTTTTATTTATGATAGTAAGGGGGGGGAAAGTAGACTCAACCTAAATATCCAACAATAGGGGATTAGTTAAGCTTTTTATGGACTTCTTATGATTTATTTTTAATAGATTTTATGGATATTAAAAATCAATAAAACACTGACCAGGGAAAAGGCTGAAAATTTGCTACAAAATGAAAAAAAGCAGCCTACTAAAATAGAATGTATATGGTGATACCATTTTGTAAAGAAAAATTTTTCATGGAAACATTATACTATAGAGAGTACATACAAGAAGACATGAATAGAAGTTATCATTTTTTTGTAAAGAGAGAGAGATAGTGAGAGAGAGAAAAGGGGGAATCAGTTTTATTTAGTTTTTCATGTGGTTTTTTGTTGCTCCAACCCTTCATTGTGTACATGGTGCTGGGGTTCGAACCTGTGTCCTTGCGCATGCCAGGCTAGCGTCGAAACTGCCAAGCCACCCTTCAGCCCATGGTTAGCATTAATGTCTGAATTATGGGTGATTTTCCTCCTCGAGGCTTCCCAAGTTTCCTACTTTGAGTACTTAGCCTTTTTGTAATTAGAAAAAAGTAAGGTAAAAAGACAAAAGGGAAAAGCACTATGTCCGTTGGTAGTCCTAACTTGATGATCTCTCAGAATTTTTTGGAACCTAGTAGTCTCTGATTTTCTATTTCAAAATTAGGTTGATTTTTTTCTCTCATGAAATATAAATACCTCTCCAACAAAGCTTAAATTATGAGGTTTAAATGCAATCTAATGCATTTCTAATTTTTTTTTAAATAAAGAAAGAGGGGACAGAGAGAGAGAGAGAAGCAATTTTTATTGTGTTTATCATGTGATTTTCATTCCTTGGACACTTAGTTGTGTATGTGGTGCTGGGGTTTGAACTCGTGTACTCGCTCATGCCGGGCAAGCGCCATCACCACCAAGCCTCCACTCCAGCCCGCATTTCTGATTTCTAGGGCCATTTTCCCTTGAAGTCTCTTTGGAAGTACGGGGGAAAGAATTTAAAAATCTGCTCCCAGCACCTCTCCTAGAGTCTATAAAATAAAGATGAAAGGACCTAAAAACTGGAATCAGATGCCATTGGGTCTCACGCTTTGGCTCTACTACATACTCACCTTAATTTCCTCAACTTTAATATGGAGCCGATAGCAAAG
This sequence comes from Aplodontia rufa, assembly GCA_004027875.1. NCBI lineage: Eukaryota > Metazoa > Chordata > Mammalia > Rodentia > Aplodontiidae > Aplodontia > Aplodontia rufa. Next base: position 9,479 of record PVKS010004541.1, read on the forward strand.
CGTTGTAGAGGATTTAGTATGTGCCAGGCAAGCTAAGTGCTTTCCATGCAGTAGAACTCTCAAATCAATCCTTGGAGGCCTGTCCTCTTTTCCCTGTTTTTCAGATAATAAAACCAAAGGAGAGAGAGTATCGATATCTTGCCAAGTCCATGCGTTTAGAAAGTGATGGAACAAAAACTCGACCTCCAACAGTGTGACCTTATTTCCTGGAGTTAGCCTCTACGCTTCCGCCTCAGGGAGTTGTGGAAGGGTTAAGTTAACACACGTAGAGCAACTAGCAGAAAAGTGGGCAGTCAGTATTTAGTTTTTCCTCCAAACTTTTTCTGTTGCTATTTGGCTCCAGAAAGTTTTTTCATTACCTGCCCATCGCTGTGCGCTATCAACACGCTGGGGAAGAGAAGCTCTGCGGTTGGTAGTTCTACGATGAGTTCATTATTAATGACACTCATGTCAAACTGGGGGATATTAGAAATTGTGTCCCACAGGACTCCATTCTGGGGCTGATTCTTTAATATTTCATCAATGATTTACATGGATAGAACAGAAAATAAGCTCCGAGAGCTGACAGATGATAGCATGCTGTGAGCAGATGACACCCACCGTCAGCTCGGAGGGCGAGCATCCAGGACAGGATTAGAATTCCAAATGGTCTGGCAAGACGGAGAAGAGGTGGAGGCGAAGAGTGAACTTCATTAGCAACTAGCACAGGGTAATATGTTTATTAAGAGGGCACACAGATTGCAGCAGCAAAGCAAGGTCACGGACTGACCTTGAAAGGCAGATGCGGGAAAGAGTTAATGGGAGAAGGTGCTCCTAACTGGAAATGAGACAAGTCAAATGTGATTTTGTAAATGTACTGACAAATAAGGCTACGCTGGAGTGAATCAATTTTCCCATTCTATAGTGTATTTTTAAAGTCATTTTTGAGTGTTCTTTCCCCCTTCAATATTGTTCTGACATCTTGGAAAAGGCTCACAGAAGGAAAAAACTTTATAGTTGCAAAATATAGTATGAGGAAATGGTGAAGAAGCTGACTTCCTCTAATTGAAGAAAGTGAGTGGATTGCTGACAATTCATTTAAGAATCGTTTACAGAGCACCATTTATATGCCAGCCCTTGTGCAGGGTGCTAGGGACCAAAGAATGAAGTCCAGAGACAAATTTGTAAAGACTGGTTATTTGGAACAGGACGGAGATGCTGGGTATTTGTGTCCTTCATGACTAACTTCTATGCATCTCTCTCTTTTATTTCCTCTTCTTTTCTTTCTCCTTTTTCCTCTTTTCTTTTCCTTCTGCCATTTTCAGATCTGTGATTGGAGCCCACTACCATGGCAGGTTAGCCAGATGTGTACAGTTAGGTCCCATCTGACACTCTGCCAGAACAGCGAGAACCTCTCCTCTTGTATTTCAAGGTAGTTCTATAAGCTGGGTGTATTGACACACACCTTTAATCCCAGCAACTCAGGAGGCTGAGGCAGGAGGATTACAAGCTTGAAGCCAGCCTCAGCAACTTAATGAGGTCCTAAGCAACTTAGCAAGATCTTGTCTCAAAATAAAAAGTAGAAACAGCTGGGGATGTTACTCAGTGGTTAAGCATCCCTGGGTTCAGTTCCTGATACAGAGAGAGACAGAGAGAGAGAGATTGAGATTTCCATAAAATTATCTTTCATTGCAGGCAATGAAGACTCAGAGAGAGAACAGCTTCCCAAAAAGCTAAGTTGATCAGTTGGACTGAGAGAATACTGGAGGATGTCTATTATAAATAATAAAATAGTAAGGAATTTGAACTTTATCTTGTTGATGGCAGTTTTTGAGAAAGGGAATGAAATACCAATTTAGGATTTTAGGAAAAGTGACATGGTTATAGACAGACTGGGTTGTTAGGGGACAGCCTGGAAACAAAGGACATTAAGAGACGGTAACTGATGTCTAGAAAAAATAAAGGTCAGAATTAGGCAGTAGCAGTTAGAAGAGGGAAAAGACATGAGGAAGTAAGAGTCACCGTAAAGAAAATATCAGTAAGATTTGATGCCCAAGTAAGGACGAACAATAAAAGAGAGAAGGAGAGAGAGAGAAAGAGTGAGCAAGAAAGATTTTTTAAAAAATCCTAGATCCCATACAAGGAATTTGGGAAATAAAAATATCATTAGCCAGAATAGGGTAGTGGGAAGGTGTGTGTGATTTGTGGCAAAGGAATCATGATAGGTTCAGGACTAGAAAGGTTGTCTTTATGTTGCTGTGTTGATTTACAAAGAAAAGCCAAATATCCAACAGGGAGCTAAGAATAGATTTCCTAGGAGATCATCCTCACAGAGGTAATGGTGTATTTTGGATATCTCCACCTGTATATCCCACTGATACATCACACTCTACGTGCCCAAGACTGAACTGTACTGTCATTCACAAGCAAAGTTTAATTTGTTTCTCTTCAAGGTTAATCATGCTTCTAAGCTCCCAGACCACCAAACTCAGAGTCATCTCTAGTACCATCATCCCCCACCCTTGCTCTCTGCCGCAAACATGCAGTCAACAAAATGAGAAAAATATATTGTATATCAATTTCTATTTTTGTAATTAATGATTCTTTAATTTGTTCTCTTTGCTATCACAAAAGTTTTATAACAGATTTTCTTGCTATATAAGTGAATTTTTCCTCTTCTTAGAGAATGAATTCAATCTTCCTGGAATGAACAAGCCTATCCAACCCAGTCACTGAGAATTTCTGTACGCACCAAAATGAAAACTCCCTGACTGTCTTTTCCTGATGCCAGTCAGATTGGTACCTGGTGTGCCTTTATTAATACTGTTCCACTACTTTGGAATATCGTTTTTCCACTTAAGGAGAGTATCTTTCCAGTTCTGAGTCTCATGCTAGTACTATTGTTTCTCTGACCACCTATCGCTTGTCTCTTTTTGCTTTTTTGGAAAGCAAGAACTAGGAAGGTAGGAGTGAACAAGGAAAGAAGTGACTATCTAATGAATGGATTGTAGGGACAGAGAAGGGAGAAGTCAAGGAAAAGAAAAATGACAGTCTTCGCTGACCTTGCTTGCCTGGGAAGAATTATGCTTTATAAAACAAAACAACAAAAAAGAAAAGTATTTTGGGTTAAGATACTAGTAATGACCTAAACTGAGCTAACAAATCATTGAAAAATTTTACAGAAATTAAAAGGCTAGTTGAAGCAGGGAAAAATATTTGAAAATTATATGAAAAGAGGAGATGCCAGACATATGGAGACTAAAGGAATAGAAATAGAGATCTCAAAAAAAAAAAAGTATTAGAGAGAACACTAGGTGTAAGGACAGAGCAATTTTTATAGGAATTTATTAAAATAAAGTCATTTAGAAATACATGTTTGTCATAAAAATAACCCAAACAACAAACATAGAAGTAAATATGAAAACTCACTGCCATATATTTGGGAATATACCCTTCTAGACTTTCAAGAATACATACACATTTTAAATACGTGTAACTTTCCTACAAATGACTTCTCTTTTACAATCCTATTTCCACTAAAATAAAAGCAATGGTAATTGAAAATGTTATTAATAAAGGTTATGTTGGAATAGCATATTCACACATTACATTTCATGTGCATTGTATCCTGGACCCTTCCAGTGATGTCCAGAGTAGGTAGGGTGGGTTTAGTAGTATCATTCTATACAGGAGGTCACTTGTCCTCAGCCTGATGACTTCTTGTGCTGAAGAAGTGTAAACTGGACCAAGGTTCTCCACATCAAATGATGAGTTTATTTCCTACATTCATGTACTTCCCAGAGGCAGATTTCCATAACCAGGTCTTCCCAGCCCCTACTAAGTGGTTCTACCGAGCATGTCAGCTCAAAACTTGGATTAGATATCACCATGAAGTTGCCTAGTGCCTTTCTTTAATTGGGAACAGGGTGACCTTCATAGTTTGATCTGTCAAGTATCTGGATCACATCTTGAAATGAGGGCAATGGATGGTATAATGAAAAGTTCACAGGGCCCCACACTGATGTCTCTACATAAACCAGCTTCTAAATAATGCTGGTGAGGGGCTGGTGCAGTGGCTCAGTGGTTAAGGCACTTGCTTGGCATGTGCAAGGACCTAGGTTTGAACCCCAGCACCACATATACATATACAAAAAACTTTGGAGCAATGAAAGCCACATGAAAAACTAAATAAAATTTCCCCCCTCTCAAAATAATAATAATAATAGTAGTAATAATAATAATAATAAGAAGAAGAAGAAGAAGAAGGCTGGTAAACTGTGGTATAGCCCAGTGGCAGAGCCCTTGCCTGATATGTATATGCAAGATTCTAGGCTCAATCCCCAGCACTACAGAGAGAGAGAGAGAGAAAGGAGAGAGGGAGAAAGAGAGGGGAAGAGAAAGGAAGAAGGAAAGAAGAGAAAGAGAAAGAAAGAAAGAAAAAAAGAAAGACAGACAGACAGACAGGAAAGCAATAGGGATATCCACTATTGGACTACAGGCTAATGAAGAAAAAGTGGGCAATATGCAAGAAGCGGGCAATATGCTGGGAAGAGTGCTATTATGTGTAATTTCTGAGACATATTTCCCCCACATTTGAATGTATGAAAATAGGCATTGTCTTACAAGTTAACATGTCTTTGTCTTGGAGACTCATTAAAACTGGCTTCTCTGCTCTTACATTTCTCCATCTTGGGCAAGTCGTTCAACCTCCAGTTCTGTGAGCATGAGGGAACATATATAAAGCTTACTGTGATGACACAGGAGGTTCTCTAAGTAACAACCAACATTTATTGAGGATTTACCCTGCTCCAGTTACTGTTAGCACTTTGAGAGGATTTTCTCATTTGATCTTCGCAGTAAAACTCTTTTTTTTTTCACGGTAAAACTCTTAGGAAAGTCCTATAAATACCCCAGGTTTATAGAAGAGCGAAGTGTGACTTTTTGAATGAGTATAGCTACAGGTTAAAAACTGGTAAGTGGCAAAGACAGGATTTGAGCCTGGCAGTATGAGGCCAGATGTTCCCCAACTGACTCCATGTTACTGACCTGCTTGCTACCTGTTTTATATTACCAGCCTTTTCCTTCTGTCTTTCCCATTCTTTTTTGGGTTTATTAGCTGATTTTTATGTATTATAAACTCAGATCTTTTCAGGATTATAAATGTGGAGCTAGTCGGTGACAGTAAACCTTAGGGATAGTAAACAATATAATCAGACTGTACATACACACTCACTCTCTCTCTCTCTCACACACACACATACACACAACACTGTCCTTTGGATTGCTTTCACACAGTAGCAGAAAATTAAACAGCAAGTCAAATGTGAGAGAAAAACAACATTGGATTGATTCTTTTAAAAATAAAGCAAGGGCTGGGCATGGTGGCACGCACCTGTAATCCCACCCACTTGGAAGGTGAAGCAGGAGGATCTCAAGTTTGAGACCAGTTTCAGAGAGTTGTGAGATCTTGTCTCAACAGAAAAAATAAGGTCTCAGGGTACAGCTCAATAGTGCAGTATCTCTGGTTTCAACCTCCAGCAATCCCCAGTACCAAAAAAGAAAAAAAAAAGATGTTATACAAAAAAAAGAAAGAAAGAAAAGTATATGCTGGTATGCTTGGCATGCTACCATTCAGTTCAAGAACTTTCTTTTCTTTCTTTCTTCTTTTGTTTTCAGATGGATCTCATTATGTTGTTCAGGCTGACCTTGAACTCCGAACTTAAAGGATCCTTCTTTTGCTGAGTAGCTGGGACTATAGGTGCATGCCACAGGCTCATGCCATTGTATCTAGTAGGAACTCTTTTTTAAGTTTTGGAGAAATACAAACTCCAGCAGTACCTGCAAAAACATTCATGAGACTTAAGGAACTATGTACTAAAGGCAGGGAAAAGTTAGCCCAGAGTAGACTGTAAATTCTCAGAGAGAGAGCTCTCCATATCAAGAGAGCCTATCATATCCAATACTACTTTCTCTACTTTGTCTCACACATTTCACTTACACTATTTGTGTGTAGGAGAGATTGTGGGTCCCATTCTGCAGATTACCCAATTAAGGCTTTAGTTAGTAAATCACTTGTCTAAGGGTTCTGGAGCTTCATATTTTCCAGTACACTGGAGGGCCGGGGGCAGATGTGAGTGGATGCATCAATCAGCCAATGAAGGCCTTCAGTCGCACTAGACCTTTCCAAAGCGCAATACCTGACTTTATTCATAATTCTGTTTTCCCTCTTAATTGGAAGAGTCCTCCAAATTATATAGACATCATGCTCCACCTAAACCAGCTCTGCGCCTGGATGGGAGTCAAAGACTTTGACAATTGCCACCTCCCCGCAAATTCAGCCTCTGGGCTTCAGTTCTCTCCTGGGTGCAGAGAATGCCAGAAACACCAGGATCTCTGGCCAGCTTCAGGACTGTGGGACTCCATAGATCCTGGCTTTCACCTGGCGGTCTTCCCTAAATTTAGCTTTTTTGGTTCACCTCGCAGAGATGCTTGGAGGACAAGGTTGACTACCTTTTTTACAACTCTTGGTTTTTCTAATTGCAAAGTTACCCTTAGCCCCCAGGAAATGCAATGCTAAAAGGATGGGGAGTGGATCCTTTCCAGACCTCCACACTCTCAAATTATACTAAACTAGGAGCAAAAACCCTCTTTAGCATTTGAAAGGGAAGGCAATTGTATTACTTAGACTCACTCCACCGCCTCCAGACTTTTTTTTGCCAGAGAACAAAGGGCAAAAAGCAAATACCACTTCATACCCTATTCACTGGAGGTTAAAAGAGACCTCCCACCATACAAAAGTCCCTCTAGAGGTCAGTTTGGGAGTGTATTGAGGAGGAGGGCACTGACTCAGGAACAAAATGTTTACCCTGACCCTCCAGTGGGCTGCTTCTGTTTTCCTTTTAGCATGTGCACGGGGTACATCTGTCAGAACTGGACATTTTCATCCTTGATTAGCTTGCTGGTGGTCAAACTGTACTTCCTTGGCCCTCTGCAGGCGCTTTTGGATTCTTGATTCCAGGTGGACTAAGAAAGCAGGGCCACCCTGAGCCAGGGCAGCTCCCTGGGGACTATTCATTCATTCATATTCACTAAGCCAACAGATACTGATTGAATATTGGGGCACTGTGCTAGGCGCTGAAAGGAGGTAACCACGTAGAGAGCAGATGTGATTGTCCTATTGCTTCAATTTAACTGAGAAGACTGACATTGAACAAGGAAATGCACATGTCATTATTCAAATAAACGTGATAAATGCTGAAAGGAGCATGGTGTGCAAAGAAAGCCTAACAAGAGAGTGGCTGGTCTCGGTTGGGCTAAGAAGGACTGGGGTTTTTTTGAGTAAGGAAGGAGTAGGAAGTGAGCTGTGCGCCAGGGCAGTTGAGTATAGGGAAGGGCAGCGAGCAAAAAGGCCCTGACATGGGAAAAATATGGCCTGGCACAGGAACTGGAAGGGTGCTCTTGTGGCTGGAGTCCACAGAGTAAGACAGAATGGGGCTGCAGACCAGGCAGAGGGGGACTGCCACAAGCTTTGTATTCCAGTAGGTCTTTGCATTTTGTCTCCAAAGCAATGGGGAACTAGTTATGAGTTTTAATTAGGGCAGTGTCTTCAGAGGCTTGCAATGTAAGGAAGAGTTTTAGGGGACCAGGAACTGCTGCAGGGAGATTGGCTAATAAGCTTTTTCAAAAGTCAAGATGAGAAATTTTCAGTTTTAAAATTTATCTGGGGATTTTGTTAAAATGCGGATTCTGCTCCAGCAAATTCTCAGGTAGAGTCTGAGATGCTGCACTTCCAGGTGCCCTTTACGCTCATCTTCACCAACAGTGAAGATGAAGAACAAATTTGGGAGGTATTTTGTGGAACGCCAGTAAAAGTACCGAGATACTTGGCTGGTCTTGGACTTGGGCGGCGGCGTGGGAGGGTGATGACCAACTGTTGTGATGACAGTTAAGTTGCTGACCTGCTCTGCTGCAGCCTTCTTCTAGTCTTTGCTGTTAGGTGAGATTGTGAATGTCTACACAGCTTCATCTACTGGTGGTTGTTCTTTTGCTTCCAGCTAATGCATGTCTAGCTGTTAATAAGCATATACGGTGTAGTGACATTGTGTGTTGTAAATCTGGCTTTAGGTAGACATGGTTCAGATAGATCTGGTGCTTAACTTTGGACATTTTGTGTATTCCCTCGGTTTACTCATCTGCAAAATGGAAATAATAATAGTACCTATCTCAGGAACATGCAGTTGCTGTTGGTAGAAGTATAAATTAGTAAAGTTACTTAGAAAAGTAATTTGGCAGGATTTATTAAAACTTAAATATGTATGTAGCCTAAGGCCAAAAAAATTCTACTTCTAGGTAAATCTCAGAAAGACTTGTACAATGCATTGAGAGAATGTACAAGATTATTCATTGAAGCACTTTTTGTGATAGGAAAGAACTAGAAACAGTCTAGATATCCCTCAGGAGAAAATATCTATAAGTAATGTACAGTATACTGATAGGATAGTGTACAATGGAGCAGCTTAAACAGATGAACTAGCTCTATATATATCAACATGGATGGATCTTAGAAACATAATGCTGAGTAAAAAAAGCAAATTGCACAGTGAGACATGCTCTGGGATCCATTTATATACATTTGAAAGGCAGACACTATACTACATATTTTTATGGATCTGTAAGTCTATGGAAAGTAGATTGGAAGAACACATTAGACACACTTGGGGATGAGGGATAAAGAAGATAAGAAAAAATAGGGGTCATGTCTAGACAGATGATTATATCATGCCAGCAACAGAAAAGAATGACTGATTGAATCAATTCAGTTCTGTGCCTCTGCAGCTCAACCTCAGAAACAAAATGAAACAAAACAAAATGTTATACCATTGCTTTTCTAGGATTAAATGACATAATAGCCCAATGTCTGGCACATAGTAAGGGTTTAATAAATGGTGATCATCATCGGCATTATTATGCTTGCCTTCAGTACTCTGTCTTTTTGCTTTCTGTAAGCTCTTTCTAATACAGTGATCTTAGAAAGAGAGGGAATTTGGTTGGATACTTGTCTCTGCACCTAAATTTCCAGTTCTCATTTATTGGCTTTGAAGCTACAAAAGCAAAAGGCCTGGTTGGAGCCAGGTATTGATGTTCACTGAGACTACTCTATTGGTTTAAAGTAGTGCTACCAGGCATATATCCAACAGTAGCCCCAGCCCATCAATCCACCAAATAACCCCAAGGAAAAGAACACCAACACAAGTCCTTGCATTTTGCGTAAGTTCTTTATATTAATAATCAGAACTAGATTGAGCAAAAAGGAAATTTATTGTAAAAATTACAGTGTTCAAGAAGAGCAGTTGGCTTCAATTTTCTCAGCAGAATTGGAAAAAATCTCATTGCCTTCACCTACTTAATTCTGTTTCCACAGTAAAGTTCTGTGGCTTGCCAGGTGCACTTCCAGGTACCAATTTCTGAACCAGTTTTGCAAGCAACTGAAAGACGCTCTGACTCACTTATGCAGAAAAAGGAATTTATTAGAAGGATACTATATGCTCATAGAATTAAAGGAAATGCTGGAGCTGAGTCTTGGGAAGAAGAAACAGGAAGCTAGAGGACCTTAGTCAGAAACATACAACCCTTTTTTCTTTAGTCATTCCAATGGAAGAACCTCCATTCCAGCCACCCAGAGTCCCTTTGTGATTTGCCTTTGGAGTTGATTGGCTTAGTTTAGGTCATATGCAGCTGGGTTGTGATCAATATTTCTACTGAACCTACATATAGAATTGGGAAGGGATAGTCTCCCAAAAGAAAAGTCACCTTCAAAGCAAGGGAAAAGGATACTAATGCCTTAGTTGGCTTGAGCTACCAATAACAAAGTACTTTAGACTGTGTAGCTCAAGCAAAGGAGATTTTACTCACAGTTGTGAAGGTTGGAAGTCCAAAATCAGTGTGCTAACGTTGTTGGGTTCTCGTGATGTCTCTCCTCCTGGCTTGCAGACAGCTGCTGTCTTGCTGTGTCCTCGCCACCAAGGAAGAGGTCTGGTGAAATTTTCACCCTAATAACCTATTCTAAACCTATGTCCTCCTAAAAACCTCATTTCCAATGACTTCCTCCTCCTCCTCCTCCTCCTTCTCCTTCTCCTCCTCCTTCAGAGCGAGGGAGAGTAAGAGACAATTAATTTTTATTTATTTTTCCATCTGGTCTCCATTTCTCCAACACTTAGTTGTGTATGTGGTGCTGGGGTTTGAACTCAGGTCCTCAAGCATGCCAGGCAAGTGCTCCAGCCATTGAGCCACCGCTCCAGCCCTCCAAGGACAATCTTATTGGTGCTTAGGGTTTCAACATATGAATTTTGAAGGAAAACAACTCAGTCCTTAGCATTTGCCTTCCAAAAGCAAAAACAACAGCAAAAAATGGATGTCTACTAGCTACACAATTAAATGTAATGTGTATCTTTTGCACAAGTTTTAAAGGTTACACATCAAAGCATATGCTATAGCTTCATTATTAGCTTACTTAATGGCTCGGGGAACTTAACTCCACATTCTATATCTCCCTAATCCACACTTGCAAGACTGGGTTCATGACATATACTCTCTGTGTTAGTCAGGGTTCTCCATCGGAACAAGACCAATAGAATACGTGTAATTATAAGAGGAGATTTATTAAATTGGCTTACACGATCAGAGGCCAAATAGTCCCACAATGGCTGTATACAGGCTGGAAAACCAGGGAAACCATTAGCTGCTCAGTCCAAGAAGCTGGAAGCCTCAGAATAGGAGGGATCAATGATGCAGCCCTGGGCTGGGGCTGAACGCCTGGAAATCCTCTTGAGAGTCACTGATATGAGTCTTTACTCAAAGGCTAAAGGATCTGAAGTTTGCTGGGGGCAGAGGCTCATATCTGTAATCCCCGCGACTCAGGAGGCTGAGGCAGGAGGATACCAAGTTCAAACCTAGCCTCAGCGACTCTGCAAAGCTCTAAGCAACTTAACAGGACCCTGTATCAAAATAAAAAATAAAAAGAGGGGGCCTGGCGTGGTGGCTCGGCAGTTACAGTGCTTGCATGGCATGCACAAGTACATGGGTTCAAATCCCAGCACCCATGTACACAACTAAGTGTCAGAGCAATGAAAGCCATGTGAAAGACTTAATAAAAAATTGATTCTCTCTCTCTCTCTCTCTGTCCTTCTCTCTTTAAAAAATAAATAAATAAAAATAAAAAGGGTGCTGGGGATGTGGCTCAGTGGTAGAGCACCTCAGGTTCAATCTCTAGTATTTCCATCTCCTCCCCAAGAAAAGAATCTGGAATTTAGCTATCTATGGGAGATGGCAGCAGCAAAAACCATACCTGCATGCACAGCTATGCGGACTTCCCCCTTCTTCTTCCACTTTCTCTTCTAGCCAAACAAAAAGTTGGATGATGCCAGCCACCTACATTCAGGGAGGGTCTTTCCCCACACAATTCGGTGACCTGTATGCCAGTTGTCTCAGGAAACACCCTCGGTGACAGACCCAGAAGTGTGCTTTACCATTTTTCTAGGTGTCTCTCAATCCAGTGAAGTTGACATCCAAGATTAACTGTCACCTCTTTTATGTTACCAGATGTGAGGTTTAATAAATTAATACCAGAAACAGAAAGGGTCTCAGATGTCTTAATGAGTGATTATCAGCCTTGCCTTAGTTCCACATCAAAACCATTTGGGACACCATGTAAAAATGGACGCACCCAGGGATCCTGACTTAATTGGAATTGGTCTGGTGTGGGAGAGAGAGTTTGGGCATCAGTATTTTTTTTAAATCTCCCCAGCTGTTTGTTTTTTTCAGAGAGAAGAGAAAGAGAATATTAATTTATCAATTTTATTTATTTTTTCATCTGGCCTTTGTTTCTCCAACAGTTAGTTGTATATGTGGTGCTGGGGTTTGAACCTAGGTCCTCATGCATGACAGGCAGGCACTCCAACAACTGAGCCACCACTCTAGTCCCATCCCCAGGTGATTCTGAGGTGTAGCTAAGGCTGAGGTGCTCTGGTTTAGGAGTAGTTTTCCTCCCTCTCCTACAGAAAGTTCATTTGCTGCTGCCTTAACAATTCCAATGAGGGGAGTAACTTAGTCTGATCCAGCCACTTTTTCCAAATACCCTAGCCTGGGGCTTCAGGAACAGAAACTTATTCTCCCACAGTTCTAGTGGCTGATTACACATGGCAGAGAGAGCAAGCTCTCTGCCATTTCTCTCTCTCTCTCTCTCTCTCTTTCTTTTGTGGTATGGGGTACTGAACCCAGGAGTGCTTAACCACTGAGCCACATCCCCAGCCCTTTTTATATTTTACTTTGAGACAGGGTCTTGCTAAGTTGCTCAGGGCCTCACTGAGTTGCTGAGGCTGGCTTTGAACTTGGGATCCTCCTACCTCAAGCTCCCAAGTCTCTGGGATTACAGGTGTACGGTGCCATGCCTTGTTGGCGTCTCTTCTTATAAGGACACTAATCCTCAGAGCTCCACTTTTATTACTTTATTTAGCCTTACTTACCTTGATAAAGGTCCCACTTCCAAATATAGTCACTCATGGGGCCAGGTCTTCAACACAGGAATTTGGGGGAACACATGCAGTCCACAACAGGGAAGTCACAGCGCACTGGACCGTACAGGCTCTTGAATTGTTAGAATGCTCTTCTTCACACTAATTCCAAGCCGGCCTCTTCCTAAATTCTACCTCTTTGTCTAATTCTGCAGAAAATATTAAGAGGAAAACAGGCAGCTAACACAGCTCATAACTCTTTTGCAAGGTATTTTGCCTCTATGTAAAGTCTCAGAAGAATGCTGTGAGGATGATATCACTATGTCCAATTTTCAGATCAGAAGACTGATTTATTTCTGTCACTTCATAATCTTTTTGGCATCAACGTCATTCTTGAAATTGTTGTAATTGTATAGATTCCAGGACCAATTAAACTTCAGTATGTGTAAGAATCATACAGAAAAACCCTGAATCACTAGGGTCCAAAACTGTGCAAGTCAAACAAATCTCAGGAGATGATGTTTCAGGCTGGTTGGTAGATAGCACTTTGGAAATGCTAGTGTGGATGAACTCCTCAAACTTTTCAACAAGGTGATTTGGAGAAAGTATTTCAGATGCCTTTTTGCTTTCTTCTAGAGGGAAGATCAGCTTGTACGTCCAGTGCTCTTGATGATGACTGGTAGAGACAGAAAAAACTTTGAACAGATAGAATCTCTAGGTCATAGAAGTAGCAACCTATGATTTGTATGTAATCTGAGTTTTTTTTCCTGCCTGCCATCCTTTCCCCCTTTTGTAGAAAGTCACTTTTATTTCTGGGATATTCTTTTAGCCCACTAGAACTTTTGATTCTCCCTGGTTCAGTCAGAATCCTTTTCAAGAATTGCCATGAATGCTGGGCGAAAAGAGGTAGTCTTTTCCTTTGCTCTTGGTAGCTGTTGGTACATGGCAGGACTGGTGCTGCTGGTGGCCATCTTTACTGTCATCAAGAGGGAGCCTCCATGGGAATGAAGCTAACACCAAGGAAAGCTAAGATGGAGATGAGAGAAGTTCTGATGCTGTTGTCTAGCATTGTGGAAGCCCCTCTCCCTTAGCTTGCCCATTCCCTTGAGCCAATGAAGACTGTTTGGTTTAAACTTGTTTGAGTTTTTGCTTGTTGCAACCACACTGAAGCTATAAAATGTGTTCATCTTGTTCAATTCAGCACCCAAGTGCTAGTCCTCAGTACCTGTTCAGAATGAGCAGAGTTCTCAATGTTCAAATACTTTTGTGGGTCTCAAGATTCATCGAAATACCTCAGCTTTTCCTGGTGCCTTCATGCAAAAACTGCCTCACTCCGTAGTTGTAGTAGAGAATGGGATGGGAATAACAGTTAAGAATAGCAGCTGAGTTCAGACTGAGGCTTTTGTAACTTGCTACTGGAGCTGGAGCAGTGGCTCAGCAGTTATGACGCTTGCCTGGCATGCACAAGTACATGGGTTTGAACTCCAGCATTGCGTACACAGCAAAGTGTCGGAGCAACGAAAGCCACATGAAAAACTAAATAAAATTGATTCTCTCTTTCCCTTTCTCTCTCACTGTCCCTCTCTTTTTATTAAAAAAAAAAAAGAATTTATAACTTGCTACTAAGTTGTAAACTTACTGAAATTCAGTTTTTCCATTTGGGAAAATAGGATAATAATGTTTTTTGTGAAGCAATTATCATTTTTGTCTGCTCCATTTGTCTTCCTCACATTTTTTCTTTTCTCTTTCCTCCCTCCCTTCCTCCCTCTCTCTCTTTCACGGAACCTGTTCCTCTGGCCCATGGTAGACAACGATAGTGACTTTGTCCCAGTAGAGTTAGATTAACGCCGTTTGGAATTGCTATGAGTGAAAACCCGCAGAGGCGGAAGGCTTTCAGAAAGAGTTATCCAAAGCTAATAGAATAGACTGAGGAAAGCACCAGGAGCTGTGACGGAGCTGCTCAGAGCTCGGCTCTTACTGTTGCTGTCCTAACGGTTTGTACAGCTCTTCCCATTCGTGAACAGGCCCAGAGACCTTCCAACAAACCTTTTTTGTGGGTAAGATACAACCAGAGAGGCTTAATGAATAAATCTACTCAAATGCTTGCATTGAGAATTCTATTAGGCAATACATGTGAGGTCATCAGCTCATTACTGGGATTTTAGCAAATGTTCAATCAGTATTAGCTAGTGTTATTATATGATTTGACCTCTTAGTGAATCCTACATTGTGTGTCCCATTTATTGCCAAGAAATCAGCCACATGGAGCTGCCTATTGTCTACTCCTGTGCCTTTACTGAGAGTAAGAATTAAGTGTGTGTACAAATACATAACAATGAATCTCACCGTTATGTACAATTATAATGCACAAGTCAAAAAAAGAATCAGAGTTCATTTCAGTAGGTTGGGGTGGGGAAGGCAGAGGTTAAGTTTGAAACAACCAATTATTTTCTATAGTCACAATGTCTTAATGCAAACAGTACCATTCTTTTGTTTGACAGGTACATGGGACTCCTATTGTTTCTCAATTTGGGGCTCTCTAGAAGCGGAGTGCTCTTGAAAAATCAGAATTCTTGAGATTAATCTCATCTGTGCTGCATATTTAAAGTCACTCCATCTGTAGAAAGATGGATCGTGGCCCCAAAGATGTGAGGTTCTGCTCAGGTTTGAATATGGCTTGTCCCCTTTGAAACTCATGTTGAAATTAGGGCAATGTTTGAGGTGGGGGGCTCCTTAAGAAATGATTAGATCATTAAGAGGAATTAATAGCATTCTTGGGGAAGTTCTCTCTCTTGAAGGACTGGATTAATTATCTGGAGAGTGGATTGTTATAAAGTGAGGCAACTAATAGTATTTTGTCTCTTTTGCTTTTATGCCATGTTATGGTGTAGCATGAGGCTCTTGCCAGATGTGGCCACCTAATCTTGAACTTCCAACTTGAAGAACTATGAGACAAAATAAAAATTTTTCCTTTATAAGTTGTCCAGTCTTGGGTATTCTGTTATAGCAATAGGAAACAACTAAGACATATCCTAGTTTCTGGAAACTATCACTGTTAACTTATAAGAATTAAAGGTTCTGAGCTAGGCATGGTGGCACACACCTATAGTCCCAGCACCTTGGGAGGATAAGGCAGGAGGATCCCAAGTTTAAGCCCAGCTTCAGCAACTTAGTGAGGCCCCATCTCAAAATAAAAAATTTTGGGGGCTGGGGATACAGTTCAGTAGTAAAGCACTAATAGGTTCAATTCCCAGTTATGCCCCTTCACACACACAAAATAAGAACAAAGGATTCTTGCAGGTGTTATTCAGTAAACCCTAAAGGTAATCACAAGTGTCTTTGCAAAAAAGAGGCAAAGGAGATTTAATCCCCACACAGAGGACAAGATGATGTAAAGGCAGAGGTGAGATTAGAAGATGTGACCACAAATCAAGATACTAGAATCCACCAGGAACTGGAAGAGTCAAGGAATAGACTCTCCCAATGAGCCCACAGAGAGAACACAGCCTTATAGATAACTTGATTTCTGCATTTTGAACTGTGAGAGAATAAATTTCTGTTTTCTGAAGCCACCAAGTTCATGTTAATTTGTTACAGCAGCTGCAGGAAACTGATACATACGTTATTCTAAATAATTTTGTCAAAAGTGTTGAAAATCTGTGTAACCAACTGTTATAACAGACAGAAAGTTAATTTTGTTTATATAGATTATTTGGCTCTTTACTCTCCTGCTAATGTTCCACAAAGCTGAGAAGAAATGTTATTGTACAGCTTCGCTTTTTCTCATGGTATTGCTCAGAGGGTCCCCACTCTTCTGTAGCAGGCACCCAGGGTCCTTTGCTTCTGATAGAGTTGTGATCCCAAAGAATTGGTTTCTTCTGTATGAGGAATGACCACCGATGGTAACCCATCTTCGTAGGGACAGATGAATGAGCCACTGCACAAGTGCTCGGTGACCTTAATGATTCTTTCTCTTTCTTGGGATGGGTCAAGTGAGGTCAGATCTCTTAGAAAAGAGTTAAAACATTACTAAAGTCTTTTTCCTTCTAGTTCTCTCCTTCTAATGAGATGATCTTTTTATGTTTTTGAATTCTTTAAAATGTTCTAGTGGTTGGACACAATGGTGCAAACCTGTAATTCTAGTGGTTAGGGAGGCTGAGGCAGGAGGATCACACGTTCAAAGCCAACCTCAGCAACTTAGAAAGGCCCTAACAACTTAGCAAAACCCTACTTCAAAATAAAAATAAAAGGGCTGGAGCGGTGGCTCAGCGGTTTTGGTGCTTGCCTGGCAAGCACGAGGACCCTGATTCTAAATCCCAGCACCACGTAAACAACTGAGTGTTGGAGCAACTAAGGCCATGTGAAAAACTAAATAAAGTTGTTTCTCTCTTTCTCTGTCTCTCTCACTGTCTCTCTCTTTTTTTTTAAATAAATAAATAAAAATAAAAAATAAAAGGGCTGAATGTGTGGCTCAGTAGTAAAGTACCCCTGGGTTCAATCTCTTGTAACAAATTATAAACAAACAAATAAATAAACAAACTATTATAAAATATTTGTATGGAAAAATTTAGACATGAAGAATGTATAATAAATGGTGCCAAGTTCCTCCCTCCACCGCTTCCCATTTCACTCCCCTCCATGTCCTTAACCAGTGTTAAAAGTCCTAGAAATTTCTTTAAACACACTCTGTTGTGCATTTACATGTATGTATGTGTGTGTGTGCTTTTGTACATGTATAGACACAGAGGGTTTTTCAAAATCTTAATAATAATAATGGGGAAAGACTACCTGCTAAATCAAAGTAACTCTTGTTATGCCTACATTAGAGCTGAGGTTAGGAAAACCAGGGCATGGCTTACTGATCAGGGACATTTGGAATGGACAACATTTAATATTTTGAATGCCCAGGCTTCTCTGAATTGTCCTGGTCTGCAGAAGTGACCATTGCTCTCCCTGAAGTCCTAGCATGTCCTCCTTGCCTGAAGACAGTGGAGAGGTCTTCGGCTGTAAGGCAGCACATATATCCCTTATGATCTGCTTTCATTCTCTTCCCAGTCACCAGACCTCTAACTAGGCTAAGTTCCAACATAACACATCTGGGGACATGTTGGACCTTTGATGATGAAGGAAAGAAACTCTACTCAAAGGACTTGAAAGACCTAACCTGAATTGGGAGCTAGGGAACATTGGTGGGTCTAGATTCAGAGGGGCTCCATTAAGCAAGATAGAAATATATGTTGGATGGAGACAGTTTATTGATTAGAGCACTCCCCCCAAATATAGGATTTAATACCCTGGCAAGGATCCAAAGACATGGTTTGAACTCACAACTAGATCCTAGAGACACAGAAAAAAATGATGGCCTATGGCAAATGAAGTTGAGATGCCAGATTTCCAATGTAGGCAGTGAGTGGTGGAAAGGATTAAAAGGCTCAGAGAAATGGGTTTGCTGAGGTGTTCTGCTACAAAAATGAATGATTATGCCCCACAGGAAGGACTTTTAGACACATCATTACCAAAGCCATAAGTACTGTACTGGCAAGGGTGGTACTGACCCCACTAAAATGTTTAAGAGTGGATCTTCTTTATAAGACAAGGCTAACTGAGGTAAGGCCATCACATAATTAGTTTCAGTGACAGATATTGGGGGATTAGGACTCCAAAACAATAGGGTGGGCAATGGCAGGGAACTGTCAGAAGGCAGGTGGGCATGATTATCTTAATGAGTGGCACAATCACAGAAGTAGCCAAGGGAGCCTGCTCTACAGCCTCAGTGCTAGAAATGATTAATATCTTTGCTAGAGCATATTAATATGGTTTCATGTGTATAGTCCATGGTCACTGACTTGGCAAAAGTATTCTTTAATATTCTAATCAGAAAGTAAGATCAGGAAGACTTTGCATTCACATGGAATAGATTATAATATACATATACAATATATATAATATACAATACATAACATAAAGCTATGTTAATTCTCCTGCTCTCTACAATAATATAATCCAAATGGATCTGGACTATTTGGACCTTCCACTGAAGTTTGCAATGTCCCTTCACAATGACATCAGTGACATTCTGTTATTTGGGATAATGCTAAAAAGTGGCTAGTGCACAGATGACATACTAAGACACACATGTTCCATAAGGGATGAGATAAACCCTGTAAGAATCAGGAGCCTGATACTAAGTAAAATTTTAGGGGTCCTATAGTCAGGGACATGCCAGTGCATACCTTTCAAAATAACAGACAAAATATTATATGCTATATCTCCCACTACAAAGAAGGAACTCTGTACCTGATAGGCTTCCCTCAATTCTGAGACAGTATATTCTATACTAGGGAACATTCCTCTAGCCCATGTACCAGGTGACAAGAAATGTTCTCAGCATTAAAAAGGTCCAAGTGGACCTATATCTTTCTCCTTGCATGAGAATCAAATCAAAATGGATCAAGGAGCTAGGAATTAAACCAGCTATCTTGCAACTGATGGAAGACAAAACTTCAATATTTGGGAGTAGGCAAAGATTTTCTCAACGTGTCTCCTAAAGTGAAGGAAGTAAAGTAAAAAACCAGTGATTGGGATGCCATAAAGCTAAAAAGCTTTTGCATCACCAAGGAAATAATAAAAAGAGTCAAGAGGTTTCCTACAGAAATGGAGAAAATCATGTGCTGTGATTCCTCTGACAGGGGCCTCATATCCAGAATCTACAAAATCCTTGAAAACCTCAACTACAAAAACACAAACAACCCAATTAATAAATGGGCCAAAGAACTAAATAGAAACTTCTCAACAGAGGACATTGATCAAGCCAATGAATAAATGAGAAAATGCTCTAAATCACTAGTAATCAGAGAAATGCAAATGAAAACTACATTAAGGTATCACCTCACGACAGTCAGATTGGCAAAAATGAAGAAAATAAACAATAATAGATGCTGGAGGGGTTGTGGAGAGATAGACACACTAACATACTGTTGGTGGAGCTGCAGACTGGTACAGCCCCTCTGGAAAGCAGTGTGGAGAATCCTCAAAAAACAAAGGATGAAACTACCATATGATCCTGTTATTCCTCTCCTGGGTATTTTTCCAGGGGATTTAGAATCAGCACATTACAGTGACACAGCAATATCTATGTTCATAGCAGCTCAATTTACAATAGCTAAATTATGGAAACAACCCAGATGTCCCTCAGTGGATGAATGGATCCAAAAACTGTGGTATACATATACCATGGAATTTTACTCAGCAATTAGAAACAATGATATTGCAGCCTTTGAAGGTAAATGGATGGCTATGGAAGAAATTATGCTGAGTGAAATCAGCATAACCCAGAGACCCAAGGGTCAAATGTCTTCACTCATCTGTGGAGGCTGGAGCTAGACCCTGGCCATTGAGAAAGGAGGTCTAGTATCATATTTTTAAATCCAGACAAGGTGTAATGTCATAGAACCTAATACATTTTTAGAGATGTTTTGGGAAGGGGAGAGAAGGGATAAGGGTGGGTAATGGGGGGGGCTCTTGAGGGTAAATCTAATTTTCAGAATCTATATACACATTATATTATTTTGTTAGAAGATTGTGTGATTGTTCAACAAATAAATTTCTGAACTAAAAAAAAAAGTCCAAGTGCAGGAATTCACAGCAAATCCATGCACAGTCCATGTAGCCCTGCTACCTGGGCCATCAGACCCTGATGTTCTGTATTAGAGAAAATGATAGGAAAAGGGGCAGTGTGGCAATTAGCCCTATGACAAGACAGTGGGGGAGAAAAATAGGGCAGGTCCTTAGATTCTGGAGCAAGAAGAATTACACACACACACACACACACACACACACACACACACAAATATCAAAAAGCCTAAAAAACAAAACTCAGCTGGGGTTGGTGGCAGATCCCTGTAATCCCAGTGACTCAGGAGGCTGAGACAGAATGATGAAAAATTCCAGGCCAGCCTCAGCAACTTAGCTAAGATCCTATCTCAAAATAAAATGAAAAGTCTGAGGATTTACCTCAGTGGTAGAGCACTCCTGGGTTCAATCCTTAGTACTACAAAAAACAGACAAATGAACAAAAATAAAATAAAAATCAAACTCTTGGCATACTGTTGGCTTAGGTAGAAATGAAATGCTTGACCACAAGATATGGAATAACCATGCTTTCAGAAGTACCTGTCAAGAGCTGCATCTTGCCAGACGTGGTGGTGCATGCCTATAAACCCAGTGACTTGGGAGGCTGAGGCAGGAGGATTGCAAGTTCTAGGCCAGCCTCAGCAACTTAGGGAAAATTTAAAAAAAAGAGAGAAACGATGGAGGGGCTGCTGGGGATATAGCTCAATATAGCTCAGTGGTAAAGTGCCCCTGGATTCAATTCCCAGTACAAAACAAACAAACTGGATCCACACAGAACCTCAAAGTAACAAGATGGCTTGGGGCCTATGAAGTTTACTGAGAGAACTAACAAAATGAAACAATCAACAAACAAAAAACACAGAACAGACATGTGTCCCAGACCCTCATGACTTTCACCACCGTGTACCAGTGCTTCCTTCTCTCCACGGTCATAGTGGGAATCTTTCATGACCAGCTGATGCAACAGCAAAAGCTCCAAGCTTGGTTTACAATGGGAACAGCTTGGAACGTGGGTGATTAACAATGGAAGCAATTGTACTCAAGTGGCTTTGAAGGGCAGTAGTAAGGGGAATTCCTCCTAAGGGGCCGTTTGGGGAGATTCACCTGAGTTTAGGCACCTTTACGGAGGGTGCAAGTTTGAGACCTGCATGACAGCACGATTAGGTTCTGGTGAGGGCCCTATTCCAGGTCAGAGACTGACAGCTTTTCATTGTATTCTTTGTGGCAGAAAAGAGAGCAAGCTGACCCTCTGGCCTCTTTTTGCAAGAGCATCAGTCTCATTCATGAGGCTCACCCTCATGACTTAATTACCTTGCAAAAAATCCCTCCAACATGAGTTTTGAGTGGACACAAGTATTCAGGCCATAACAGTTGTCTATACATGTGTTCTACAAGACTTTGCTGGGATTGTATTGTGGTTCAACTTTTCTTCTCTGTCCAATCACACTTTCTTCCCCTTCTTTCCATGGGTGAACTCCTCATAAATTTCCTTCACATTAGACTCTTTCTCAAAGTTGTCTTCTGGAAAACCCAACCGGTAGCACTAGCCTATCCTCCACCCTGCTAGATGTGAGGAAAGCATCCTCAAGGTCCACCAGTGTGGGGTGGAGACTCAGAGCTGTTCAGAGAGGAAAGCACACACGTGGCAAGAAACAGCGGTGGCAGAACTGGGAGATTCCCAGCTCTCCCCTTAAAAGGGCAGCTTCCCCTTTAAAGATAAATAATTAAACAGGTAAATATTTTAAAGATAATGAAGCTAGTTTCTTCATCACTGGATCAAATAAGTATCAACACACAAATGGAGAAAATTAGAATAAACTTTGTGGTCTTGGATTAGTATTGGAGGCATTGTATAAATTCTTGCTTTTTAAATACAGATGTGTGTGTGTGTGTGTGTGTGTGTGTGTGTCTGATATGTGTGTAGCTAGCTGTATCCACAAAGAGAGACTAAAAACAGTGACTTTTCTTTTTATGCCAGGAATTGAACCTAGAGATACTTTACTACTGAGCCACATCCTCAGCCCCCTCCCCCGCCTTCTTATTTTAAATTTGAGACAGGGTCTCGCTAAGTTGCTTAGTGCCTTGCTAAATTGTTGAGGTTGGCTTTGAACTTGTGATCCTCTTGCCTCAGTCTACTGAATTAGCATGACACTGCATCTGGCCAGATATGACTTTCAAATGGCTTTCAAATATCGTTTTCCACTCAAAGGGCCTAGGACTCATTGAACAAAGGACTGATTCTAGAGCCAGAGCAGCAAAAGTATGAGATGGTCTTAAAACATCTTGTTCTAAAAATCAAATGTGTGTTAAGAATTGTGAAGCATCATAGAGTTACTCTACTTGCAGACCAACAAGATAGCCTGCTATGATTTTATCTAGGCCCACAGAAGACATGAAATTTCTGGGACAGATGTAAAGGACTTTATTAGTCATGCCGCAGCAAGCAGCAGGATCTTCATGTTTCTGTTAGTTCCCCAGACTTTCCAACTCCAGGGAGGCCACTGAGGTAGAGCCTGCATGTGCAGTAAGTCTGTGCTATTGAGATTACTTTTATGTGTACATAAATCAAAATGCCAAAGTAGCACGCTCACTACAAAGTGGACGCAGCCAAGGACCCTGAGCTGAACGTTTTATAATGGCAATAAGCAATCTGCTCTGGAGGCATCTGTCTCTACCTTCCAAAGCTGCTTGCTCTACAAACACCCTTGACATGACCATCTATGACGAAACAGTGGTTCGTGTTTCTGTGAGATGTACATAGAAATGAGAGGCCTGTGGAACTATCTGTTAACTGTACTCAGAGAATGTTGAAGACATACCTAACAGAAACAGAAATCATCTTTCAGAATGCTCACAGGTCAAATTAGGAAAAAATTAAACATAAAAGAAGTATGAAGGATAGTAGTCCATTCAATGAAACAGGAAGTAGTCTATAATATATAAATAAATTGTGTTCTTGCTTTTTTTCTTACTCATTTTCCCTCTCTTTTGTCCTGTGAGTTTGAACCGTTCAATCAGAGGCTGGAGTGATGGCTCGGCTTGGTGGTTACGGTGCTTGCCTGGCATGTGCAAAGACTCAGGTTTGAACCCCAGCACCTCTTACAACTAAGTGTCAGAACAAGGAAACCCACATGAAAAACTAATAAAATTGAACTGTAGCACTTAAGCCTCGGTATCCTACTCCACCTTAGGGGGACATCATGCTATGATGACATCCATTGTTCATTTATCTACTCAGTTTGTCATCTTTTTATTTTGATTAGTAATTGTTATTTATGTTTATTAGATATTAATCCCTTATCAATTTTAGCCTTTTTGTTGGTTAGCTACTAATTTGTCCAATGTATGATCAGTTTAGCAGAAAGGCTCAATCTGGATGCAATCAAATTAATTTACCTCTATTTCCCCTCTTGGTTATGGTTTGTATTAATTTTATATGAGTAATACTTCCCTACACCTAAATCACAAAGATATTCTTTTTAAAAAATCTTATTAATTTAAGTTGTAACTTTCATATTTGTTCTTAACTCTACCTGCAGTGCATCTATTTTGTTGGGTTATATAAACACTGAGTTTTATTTCTGTTCATACAGCTTTATAGTGCCTATTAAGTTTTCATATAAACATGTACCTGGCACTCACTTCTGTTCCTTTTTGTTTTTGTTCTGGGACCAAACGAGTAATACTGTGGTGGTTTTACCGGTGTTAGCTGTGCTAGAATTGTATTTTCTATAATAATCTTTTCTGTATGTTTTTGAGTTAGGATTGGCCACAAGAGATATTTTTTGTGATACTGAAAGGTGACAAGTGAAGAGGCAGACTGTTTGTCTGTCTATCTATCTATCTATCTATCTAATCTCTCATCTACTCTGAAGGTTCGGGAACGGTTGCGAGATATAGCAACATCTTGTACACATTGTTATTGATCTGCTAGCTTACCTTGTTGGGCCAACCAAGACATTCAGTTTCTCCAGCTCCAGTTAAATCTCCAGCTTCTCAGAGTTCAACCCCAAGAACATCTCCCTCCCATGTTCCCATGATCTAAGTATCTCCCAGCAGACCCCACTTCCCCAAAGCACCACCACTTTCCAATAAGACCACCCTGAGGACCAAGCCTTCAGTCATAATGAACTTTTAAAGAACACAATTAAACAATTAAACCATATCCAAACCATAGCTGTCTGCATTTAACAAAGGCTGTTTTGTTCATTTTTAATATGAAAAACTTAAATGATATTTAAGCTTATGGTAGTTTAAGCAAAAAATCATTGAAGAAGCACAAGGTGCTGGAGTGAGGCTTCTGAGGAGATGGGGAAATGTTGTCTTATTCAGACTCCACTAGGAAGAACCTAATTGGTTTCATTAAGGCCATGATGGGAGTACCCTCACATCCTGCCTCCTTGGAGGCCACCCTAAGGATGGCTGCTTCTGGCTAAGGCACTAATACTGTCTCCTGCCATCTGTGGTTAACGGGTTTGTAGGTTGCTTTACGTAGGTTATTTCGGGTTATAAATAACAGAAGTCATATCTCAAAGTGGCTGAAACAACTGAAGTTCAAGAGTTGATTAATTCAACAGATCAATGGCATCCTCAAAGTCTCAAGATCTTTCTATCATTCTTACCTGACTTCCTCAGACTTTTATCTTGTTCCCTTAGACTGGCTTCATAACTCTCTTAAGATGATTACTGTGGTTCCAGGAGTCATATTCAAAAGGAAATGTCAAGGCATAGAAATGAGAAGATCTTTCAGGCATGTCCCTTTCCCAGAAGTTTCATAGCAAACTTCGCAATTGGTTAAAATCTCATGTGCCCAGTCAATACCAAAAGTAATTTTAGGTAGGTTATTTAAACTTTCTGAGCTTCACATTTCTCATCTGTAAAATGGGAAGCATAGCATCTATGTCAAGATTATTGAAAGGAATAAAAGATAAAGCATTCTATAACATGCATAGCATAGAGCTTGGCTTACATCTATGCTGTCCTCCATTCTGTGTTTACAGATCATAAAATTCTTTTCTAACTTTTTTTTCTTCTTTTTCGGTGCAGGGGATTGAACCCAGGGTCTCTTATCCACTGAACCACATCCCCAGCCCTTTTTATTTTTTATTTCTAGACAAGACCTTGCTAAGTTGCTTAGAGCCTCACTAAGTTGCCGAGGCTGGTCTTGAACTTGCCATTTCCTGCTTCAGCCTTCCAAGCCGCTGGGAGTACAGGTATGTGGCACCATGCCCTGCCTTTTCTCACATTTAAAAGATCACAATTAGCCTCAAGTAAAATCAATTCATTTTCTGGTGCTGGGGTCTATTTTCCTGGAAACACTCAAAAAAGAGAAAAAAATTGATGTCTATTAGAAAGGAAAAAGTGGATTGACTACTGACAGTGTACACAGCACAGGACCACCAGTGTACACAAAACTGTCTGGCAGCCTTGACTTTGGGATGGTAGGCTTCTCAGGTGCCAGACAGGAACTGGTCTGCTAGGGTTTCCTGTCTGTCATAATGGGGGAGATCCATTGAGCAGACTGGGGACCCAGGGCACAGATGGAGTACAGGTGCTGAAGTATGTGTTGGTTGATTAAGTAGGTGAATGTTCAGAGTGATTTATTCTTATCCCAACTCTATCCTTTAGAGGATGTCCCTGGGCTCCACCACAGCTCTGAGTCTGAGCCAGCATAATAAATCATAAAGTTCCTTGAGCTCCAAAAGGAGTGCTAACATGAATACTGAATAGTATTTGTGTCACCATGTTACTAAGTTAAAAAAAATACTGTGCATTCTCACATGCAGCGTGCTTTCTCTAAAAACAATAAGATTGCCCATCTAGGCTCTCCCTTTGCTTATCTCCATAGACACAGTGCCATCTACCGAAAATAAAGCACCAATAGCTGTGGTACTCTGAGGGATTCCCAGGAGGGCCCCCTCCCTATGGGCTCCCAGTCTCACCCACCTCCCAGATGGACTGGAGGGAGTAGGCGGAATCCACAGGCTGTTCTCCTGTCACAAACTATAATACATCTGTTCCCTGGTGCTTTCCGTGAGCAAAAAGAGTAAGACATTCCTGTAGGGACCTGAGGAGCTGGCACGACATTTGCAGTGTACACGAAAGCTCTTTCGGGATACTCTCTTGCCTTAACTGTACATAAACTTCAGCTGTCCCATGGAAGAGACATGCCTTTATATTAAAACATAATGGGTGACTGACATGTCTTCCTGTGAGTTGTTAAGAGATGTTCCTTTCCATGTAATATTGTAGCAATGTTTTTAACTCCACCTATCCTTTGGAAGAATTTTTAATGGGCACAACAAATAAGAGTTTAGTTAAAGAATTCTGGAACATTATCAGGACAGCTATATCCTTAGGACATGTGGACAACCTAGACTGTCATGAAATCCACTTATGCCAAATTTCACATTTTAGCTTGCTGTGTCTTCTCCAGGTGTCAGTGTCTCTTGGTTTTCAAAATGGAGAAATGCAGAGACCAAAAGCAACCACCATGGTTGGCGATAGAATGGAAAATGGAAGCTGTTTAAAATGCACAACCTTCTCAGGACACACAAAACTCTTGCCCTATGCATCTCTTACTACCATTCTTCCTCCCAAGGAATCATGCTCAGCCTGGCCAGCATGTAACTTAAAGCTCTGGTTTGAATTGACTCCTATTTACTTTTTGGTAGTCAGACCTGGCTCTCCTTCCATTTGTCCCTTCAAATCTGGCCCCCTTCTCTCTATTGCATTTCATTCATTCAGCCTTTTTTAAAATTGGATTTTCCGAAACAAAACTTCCTACAATTAAATCTGTGGTCTAGTAATTTATCACAGATATTCTTGAAATTGTCTCATTAAAAGGGGGCATTTGAGGCTGAAACCTAAGTGTCTATTACCACGGTAACCACCAACAACTACTTAGAACTGTTGTTTAGCCAGAGGGGCAAAGGGCTGCTGCTGGCAGAAGACTGAAGTGAGACAGCTTGATCTCCCGGACAGGGTAAAGGACCTGAAGAGTCTCATGTAGCGCACTTGACCTTGAGTCAGCCGCCCCTGAAATAAGTCAGGATAAGGAGGTGCCCTGCTCTGGGTTCTCTACATCAGTTATTCTAGGAACTTTGGTAACTGAAAGTCCTTATAATCAGGTTACCGAGAAGAATTTGGATTTAAGATTTATATCTTGAAACTGATTCAATTACACTTGACATATTCTCGAGTCAATCATTTATGTCTTTAAGCCTCAAGTTCTTTGGGCAAAATACCCCCTATGTCACCCAGTTGTGTGAGTACCTGTGAGGCAGGAAGAGTGAAGCCTGTAAACTGAGTGCTACGCCCTTGTAGATTAAAACCCATGTTTAGACTCGTAACTGCTCTGTAGAGCTTCTTTTGGGTATCCACCAGTCAACCTTCTTCCTCAAAGAAAAGACAATTTCTCCAACAGACAGTAGTGTTGAAATCACCTTACCCATTGCATTTTCTATTCCAGTATTCCCCATGCTTCCCATGATGGCCTATGGAAGGAGCTGATAGGTGCTTTCAGGAATGTCTTGAAGTGCTGGTTATAAGAAAAGTGTATTGGAAAAATAATGAAGATTATAAGAAGTACAAATTATGTTCCCTCGTCCTCTGTTTTCTTGGGATTCCACTTCCAATTTTAGATAGACTATTAAACAGAAAATCAGGAGTGCTGAGTAGTTATATGCTTGGGAGTAATTTTTCTGTGTTGTTTTCTTTGTAGAAACAAAGTGCGTTGAATCAACAGGATTAGACAAATTCAAGAGATGGAAAACTTATCGTTGGCAAGCAAAGTATGGAGGGATCCAGACATGAAAAAGAGGAGTGTAACATACAGCATTGAGTTTCTTGTGACCAGACGAGACAGGGGTGCAGTGGGATAAAGTTTTGGTAGGAAATTTTGTGGAAGACTATACAGATAATAACCAGGATTATATGGAGGAGGGTTTGAGTTATGGATATAAGTGTGAATTTTTGGTGGGTCATTTGTGCACCTACCTGAAGGAACAGGGGTAGGCAGAGCTAATGATTCACAAGGTCATGGGTAGGCAGTCTGCTACCTCAAATGTTCGAAATTCCCTTCTCACCAAGTGGGTAGGGAGAACAAACCTTCCCTGAGATAACTGGGGTGTGGACCAGGTCGCAGAATATTGATAATACTCAGCTGTTCAAACCAGAGATGTCTTGCACAAATTTTGAGAGAAGATGGACAAAAAGATTTATAAAAAATTGCTAGTCTTGAGGTTGCTAATAAAAAATCTCCAGAAACATGCCTTTTGCTGTTTATTTCTCAGACTCTGTGGATCATGGAATGTAGTTTCAGATTGTAGTATAAGATCTATGGAGTAATGTGGGTATTGCTGTTAGCTGTAAATACAGTTCTTTATTATGGTTGCAGCTTGTTCTCCCTAAAATAAAATTCAGCATGTGCTGAATTTAAGTTTAGCCTGGCTTACTTTTCTGCCAAATAGAATGTAAGTATACTTGATATAATACTGTGTTAACTTTCTTTTCAACATCAACCCAAATTTTGGATGTTCTTATCAGTATATTATTAAACTTTCTTGCAAAAACAAAATGGGAGACTTTAAGGGCATCATCTTTGGCATCATGTAGATCTGTTCAGATCATGATTATGCCACATACATGATTGATAATCCTCACTTTCCATATCTGTCAAATTGAATGATAAAAATCATATCTCTATGGTAGCTCTAAAGTTTAAAGGAGTTTATGAATATAGCCTGGGTTGGGTTAGCCTTAATTTATAATACTCATTCTTTTCATCCAAGTGCTGAACCAATACAGAAAAGACAAGAGTATGGAAGACATACTCTTGTATGTCTATGTTTATTAATGACTATCATCATTAATAAAGTGGACACTGGAAAGCTTTGGACTCCTGAAGCTTAATACCAAAAACAGACTTAACTACCTGGTAACAGGCAGTCCTGGACAATAGGTCTCCCCAATGGACAAAGGCCTTGCCTTCTTACCTTACAAATACTGTTTCTTCCAAATTTGCCAATGAGATAAATCGCTCCTGCCCAAGGAAGATACAATGGGGTGAAAGTACCCAGGAGGGTTACAGCTCAAGTGCTCCACTCGTCGGGGCGGGGGTATCAGGAGTGGAGAATGAGTATTTCCTCCAACGGGATGTTTAGCACAATGCCTAGCACAAAGATGGGTTTATTATATGTCATCTGTGCCCACTATAATTACTGACCCTTTAGGAAAAGTGAAAATAATCACAAATTGTTTTGGACCTTGCTACATATGGGAAAGAAGTAGGTAGCAAGTCTAGAGAAGCAGAAAAAACTTGAATACTGATGGTCCTCATATGTGCTAAAACGCATTTTCATTTTATTGTGTAGACAGTGGGTGACCAAAAAAAATTTTTTGAGTCATGAAGAAACACTCAAGTGTGCATTTTAGGATCCAAACTCTAATTGCAGTATACAGGATGGAGAAGATGGACGGAGTCTCTGTGAGCCAGGTAGCCAGGTACTATGCTATGCACCTAATCCAAAGCTCTCTGTTTTAGTCTTCACAACCATCCTGAGGATGATACTATTCCCATCTTGCTGCCATTTAATAGATGACAGAACTGAAGATTTGAAAGTTTAAGTAACTTATCCAAGATATAGAATTTGATCCTGTGTCTACTTAGATGTCAAGACTCAGGACAGGCTTCACGGGCATGTGACCTGTGCATTTACAGAGCCCTGAGGTTAGAAGGACCTTGAGCCTGGTTTAATGCTCTGCTGTCACTATCTTGAAATTCTTAATAATATTAAAATAAGAGGCCCACATTTTCATTTTGCACCAGATCTCTTATCTAGCCACTTCAGTCAAGTTGTACTTATTTTTCATGATCCCAGTCATCATTTTCCCTAAATCTGAAGGATTTCACATAAATAAAACTTCCTTTTTAAACAAAGAGTTTTGGAAAACTAGCTACTCTAGGTGCAATATCAGTAAGTGAATGATTATGTATGGGTGTTTCTGTGTTTATACATATAAAAATCCTGGATTCAGAGCCCGATCTCTGTCATCCAATAATCTTTTTCAGATTTCTGTGGGTTTCTTAGGACTTCCTCAGTGCTGCCATGCGGGTCTCAGGCTGCAAGTTGGACCCAGGCCAAGGGGTGGTGAGGACAAGGCCTGAGGATTGGTGGGGGTGAATACACCCACATCTATACATGTGTCCGTTATATTCCATGTCCCAGCACAAATTAATTTAGGATTTTTTTGTTGATGTTTTCCATATTTCAGCTTCCATCAATTGGCACAAACAAGTCAGAGACAATGGAACATATGTTGCTATAATTTCCCAACTTTTCTGCAGCAGCAGGTCCCCTGAAAGGCAGGCAGCTATTACAGATGATGGAGGGTGTTTTAGAACATACTGTGTGAGCAGCTCTGCACTGGGACCTAATTTTCAATCATCATTTTTAGTCATAAATTCATAATCTTCTTTGAAGAATTGGGATGCTCTAAACCTTTCTGTAAGAATGAGCTTTAAAAAAACTGGAGGAAAAAATTAAAATACAAACAGAAAGACCCTGAAAATAATTCTAAATATTTCCATATTTTTTCACGTGCACACATAACATGCATACGTAGTTACAAAGCAGAAGAGTGGGCTTATTGCTTTATAATCTGATTTTTTTTGTATTTTACATGCTGCATGTTAACAATTTTTAAAATATACCTTAATAATTTTCTTGGGCATTTAAATTTCTTTTTAAAATGAAAACCATTCTTGCTTATAAATCTTATTATTTACTTAAACTGAAATCTCTTGTTCAACAGATGTGTATTTTGGGGGCCTTTGCTATATGTTGCTCAATTGTCCTTTAGTTTGGTTTTAAATTTTTATAGTTCCAGCTTAGTGTGGGATTCCTGTTTGCATAAACCTCTTTTAAAATATTTGGATTTAAAAAGTTTGGATCTGAATCTATTTGCTTTTCTCTTTCTAGCTGTTTAGCAAGCCAAGGTGCACACTGTGACCTTGGAAGGGCAGAAGATACCCTGCCACTGTGCTACCCTCTGTGCCTCCATGATAGGAGGAATAACAGTTTCTCTCTTTTGGAGAGAAGAGATTTTCTGGGTTTGCATTGGCTGTGTCTTAGATTATCATAGCTTTGGTTAAGACAGATGACTATTGCCTAAACATATTTCTTTTTTTTTTTAAAGTCAGATTGTATTTTTTTTCTCAGCTCTTCTTCCCTTGTTAAATGATGTTGTTGATTTACTCTCTCACATATTGCTCTAGAACTTGCTTACCCTATATCAAATAAATCAATGATTTCCAATCTGGTCAATGTTAGTCATGTTGTTGCATGTCATTGCCTAATTTAAGCGTCTAAAAATGACTTGTAAATAAGAGTTAGATCCTAAGGAAAATTCTTCCCACTAACTCTAAAGCTTTGGTTGTCATTCTTATGATAGAGTTGTCCGCTGTGAGAATGTTTTTATGACTCACATTTCCTTCTAGAACTTTCTAGAATTCAGCAAAGAAGAAATAGCCTGGAAATCAGTCTTCTGAAGTTCAGATATTATTACTCACAGGAACTCAAGATACTTTTCTAACTCCTAGGTTTGTTTCACTGGAAGCATATTGATCAGGGTCCATATCAATGAGAACTTTAATAAGAAGTTGTTATAAAGACAATTTCTCTAACAAGAAATTGAACAATTTTAGGGCAATGTGACATACTTTAGGTTCTTGAAAATATATTTATTCATGCTTATAAAGTAACCATAATTTTTTTTTTGTTAATTGCTTCCATCTCAATTAACATTGTTCAGTGAACTGTAGGAGAACCAAGAGAATAACATCAACTTGAACTTTTAACCTATTGCTATAGCCCCATTGCTATGGTAGTGTCGCCAGTCGAAGGAAGGACTTTGGGCAGGACCTTTCCCTGTTGTTTTCTCATAAGGTTTCTCTGGAATAGTTTCCTCAACTTGAAGGATAATTTTTCTGCCTGTAACATCAGGGAACTATTTGTTTGATTATTAGCTCAAATGAGAACCAACTAGACAGTTTAACAAGGACTCAGGAAACATTTGGTTTATGTCGGGCTCTCCAATTTTTTGCTTTACTTTCAGGTACTCTATTGCTCATTTTGGGAATCTTATTCATTTCTTTTATTATAAGGTTATCATTTTATAATATGCTTTGAACATAGTTTTAGGTAGCTAAAATTGGATTTCAGTAGTTTTAAGGACCCTGTTGTGTAGTAAAAGTGGGGAAAAAGTGGGACTAAGGGACTTGAAATAGCTATTTTTAAATTGTTAGTAAATTCTCATTTTTCTAGGGGTAAAATTTTGAATTTGTTTTATTGCATCATTAGCTTTCCAATATCTTTTTTATTGGTGCATTATAATTCCACAGAATAGTAGGATTCATCGCTGCATACATATTTCTACATGCACACAGGAGAACGACATAATTTGGTCAATGTTGTTCACTAGTTCCTCCTCTCTCCCTCCCTCCCTAGTCCTCTTCCTCTACTGGGTTTATGTATATATTTTTAAACTAGTGATTTAACCCAGGGGTGCCTTACCACTGAAGCTACATCCCCATCCACCCCCCGCCCCCACCTCTTTTTAAATTTTTAGACAGGGTCTTGCTAAATTACTTAGGTCCTTGCTGAGTTTGCTGAGTCTGGCCTTGAACTTGCTATCCTCTTGCCTCAGCCTCCCAAGCTGCTGGGATTATAGGTGTAAATGACCACAGCTGGTCCTACTGGATTTACTTTAAGGACAGCTTGCTCTTTTATTTCCACTCCTTCATCCCTACACTCATGTATTTGATTATGGGGAAGATATCACCACATAAAGGTCTCTAATTTCAAGTATATACTTCACCCTATAAGACAGAACACCAACCTTTCAGACTATTGTTCCCAGTTGTCACCATAACCTAGTGTTCAGTTAGCCACTCCAGCTTTAAAATACCCCAGTGATTTCAGAGAGATGGGTTGTGTAACAATATATATACTTTATGGGCATTTTACCCACTGCTGAGGAAACCCTCCCCTGGAGAAGATTCCTAGAAAAGGAATCTAAAGCTCACCACAAAGTCACCCTCTCTTACTCGTGGACCTTTGGATAGGGTCAACTCTCAGCATGTTCCAAGTAGATAAGTATACACTATGAACTAGGAAGAAATAACTTACATATCTCAAAACCTTGCTAATAATACATAGCAAGAAAAACCTGGGAAACATGTGCAGGAGTACATTCTAAAGATATTTGTCCAAAGAGGATACAACATTTGTTTTGGTTGAATTCACTGATTTGGGTGTACTTCCTAGAGAGTCTGGATTTAATGTGAAGTTCCATGTTAACGCTTCACTAAAAATTGGATTTAAGAAAAAAATTGGATTTAAGGGTGGGCTATAATTGATGATGTATGTGAGAGCTTCTCTGGCATGATGTAGAGAAGGAAATCCACAGGTTTAGGGAGATATGCACAGTGGACTAGGTTTATCTAGTGTAACCGAGTGCCCCTTGCACTGCCTTCTACTCCACTACTCTCTGAAGGCCACATGTGACTATAAGGGTATTTCCCACTCAGATGGGCTCCCTGCTTTGATTATGAAGTACCTTGGTATAGTTTCATGTTTTATCAGAGTTTATTGAGCTTCCTCTTCTGCATATTCATGTTCTTCAACAAATTTGAACAACTTTCAGCCAATATTTCTTTAGGTTTTTTCTTTCTGCAGCACTGAGGATTGAAGCCAGAGGCACTCTACCCCTGAATCCTATCCCAAACCCTTTTATTTATTATTTTGAGATAAGGTCTCTCCAAGTTTCCCTGGCTGGCCTTGAACTTGTGACCTTCCTCACTCAGCCTCCTGAGTAGTTGGAATTACAGGTGTGTGTCATCCTTCCTGGTTATTTTTTTTTAAAGCAGGGAAATATGCATGTCTATTTTATTTCCATCAGAAAAATAGTATCTATATAAAATTTTGGTTCACTTTCTTCTCCTTTACTTCTCCTATTCAAGATTAAATATTTTACTCGTAGAATCATATACCTAACATGAGAGCTATGTGTTTCACTTCATGAAGTTAACAGGATTTAATTGAATCAGGTTTCCTCACTATTTTTTAGGAACAATAGCTCATCTTTCCTACATGGCATTTTGCCTATACATTTCTTTTTGGTACCAGGGATTGAACACAGAGGTGCTTAATCACTGAACGACATCCCCATCCCACTTTTTATTTTTAATTTTGAGACAAGGTCTTTTTTTTTTTTAAGAGAGAAGGACAGAGAGAGAGAGAGAGAGAGAGAGAGAGAGAGAGAGAGAATCAATTTTTATTGAGTTTCTCACATGGCTTTCGTTACTCTGACACTCAGTTGTGTACATGGGTGCTGGGGTTTGAACTCGTGTACCTGTGCATGCCAGGCAAGTGCTGTAACCGCCAAGCCACTGCTCCAGGCCCCCCCCTTTTCTTTTTTGAAATTTAAAAAAATAACTTTTTATTTTGAAATAATTTAGATTTATGGAAGAGTTGCAAAGATAGTACAATATAGCTGCACCCAGCTTCCCCCTATTGCTAAGATCTTATTTAATAATGGCATGATTATAAACTAAGAAATTAACTTTGGGAAAATATTATTAACTAAACAACAGACTGTCTTCAAATTTCCCCATTTTTTTTCCCCACTAGTATCTTTTTCTATTCCTGGATCTAATGTAGAATCCTATACTATATTCAGGCTTCAGGCCTCATGTCTCCTTAGCTTTTTCCCCCCCAGGTGTAATTTTTTAAAACATTTTAACATAGACTTACATATTGGAGGGAATTGTTGTTACATAATCATGCATACATGGATATTGACATAGTGAGATAGTAAGTTAAGGCTGATCGTAGACCAGGATCTACACCCTTTCATCCATTCCCCAAGCTCATGACTTCTCTGTAATTCCTCCATACTATAGTTTGAAGTAAACATATACATGTGTAATAATTGTTGACCATTCTTTGGTCCTCTTCTGTGTATATCTAGGCTTCTAATGGTATGATATTGTTCTAATAGGGTAGTGGAACTCCATTGTGTATATAGAAAACAATTTATGAACACATTCATCCAGAGAGAGGCATCTAGGTTGGTTCCACAGTTTAGCTATTATAAACTGAGCTGCTATAAACGTTGATTGTAGCTGTGTCTCTATAGTGTGCCAATTCTAGCTCTTTTGGGAAAATACCCAGGAGTGGGATACCTGGTTGTAAGATGGTTCCAACCCTAGTTTTTTGAGGAGTCTCCACACTGCTTTCCACAGTGGCTGTACCAGTTTGCAGTCCCACCAGCAGTATGTTAGCATTCCTTTCTCCCCACAACCCCTCCACATCTGTTGCTGTTCGTATTCTTGATTTTTGCCACTCTAACTGGAGTGAGGTGAAATTGAGAGAGGGTCTTTCCAAGGTGTCAGGGCCTCACTAAGTTCCTGAGGTTGGCTTTGAACTTGTGATTCTCCTGCCTCAGCCTCCCAAGCTGCTGGGATTACAGGTGTGTACCACCACATCTTGCCTTGCCTCTACTTTTTTTTTTTTTAAAGAGAGAGAGAATGAGAGAGAGAGAGAGAGAGAGGGAGAGGGAGAGGTATTATTATTACTTAGTTTTTCATTTGGCTTTTGTTGCTCTGACACTTTGTTGGGGTTCGAACCCACATCCTTGAACATGCCAGGCAAGCACTGGAACCGCTGAGCCACCATTCCAGCCGTTGCCTCTACTTTTGTTTGTGTGGCTATGTGATGAGTGTCTCTTCTCCCACATTCAGCAATGAGTGTACATAAGTGTAACTGGATTCATATTTAATATTCAGTTCATATCAAATCCCACCATGATGGTATTTCCTTGATAGCTCAGATATTCTAGTCACATGAAAACTTTCCCCCAATAATGGTGAAAATCATTAATTAATTTAAAGACATCATGAGAACAGCACTGCCCACTTACAGTCATGCTGTTGTGAGAGCTCCTTGCACAGCTACAATTTCAATCTAAGCATCCTCCTTTGGGTAAATAGCAGAAGCCTGGTAAGCAGCTGTAGCAGGAAAATTACTCTTGAAACACTGTTTGCAGGTTTCATTTACAGTATTGAAATCATTTATGTCAGCCAGAAAAACAGTTGCATTGACCAGATTAGTGGAGTCACAGCCTGCAGCTTTCAGAATTTCACCAATGCTTGCAAGGACTTGTTTAGCTTCTGCTGTTACCTCTCCTGGTACAAAGCTGTCTGCTTGAAGTGTCCATGCCTGTCTGTCCAGAGACATAAGCACTAATTGACTGTAGGGACCAATGGTCCCTGGGGCTTTTTATGGTGCTGATCATCTTGTTGGTTAGGGAAGACGTGTCTAGTCCTTCTTTCTCACAGCACGCTGACAGAAGAAGCCCCCACAGGGAACCTGCCCACTTCTCCCCCAACTGACAGGGACAGACTGCCAGAAGGGCCAGCAGGGGGCAGTCTTGCTGGGCATTCTGCTCATCTGTTTTCAAAAACATTTTCTGTCCTTTCTTCTCCTGGTCTTGGCATGTACAGAGGCTGCGTGAGGCTGTCCTGCAGCTCACTGATGTTGCCTGTCGTTGTTATTGTTTGTTTTTGTTCTTTTGTGAGTTCTTTTACTCTGCTTCATCTTGAATAGTTTCTATTGACACATCTTCAAATTCACGAATGCTTTCTTCTGCAGTGTCTAATCTTAATTTTAAGCCCAGCTAATATATTTTCAACTCATGTATCATATTGTACTTTTCAACCTTAGATATTTGATTTGAATCTTTTGTATATAACATTTACGACTTTCCTTACTAAGCTTATAGCTTCTTCTATTTTCTTGAACACATGGATTATAATTATAGCACCTGTTTGATAGTCATGACTACTAGTTCTACTGTCTGTATCATCAGAGTAAGTTTTAATTGATTTTCTTCATCTTTTAAGGCTAT
Source organism: Aplodontia rufa (assembly GCA_004027875.1). Classification (NCBI taxonomy): domain Eukaryota; kingdom Metazoa; phylum Chordata; class Mammalia; order Rodentia; family Aplodontiidae; genus Aplodontia; species Aplodontia rufa. The sequence goes on from PVKS010004541.1 coordinate 46,570, forward strand.
ATTTTCCATTTCCTTGAATGCTGGGTAATTTTTGTTTGGATGCCAACAGTTGTGAACTTTACATTTTTATGTGCTGCATATTTTTCAATTTCTATGCATGTACTTGAGCTTTGTTCTAGGACATAGTTAATTTCCTTGGAAACATTTAGTTCTTTCTCAAGTCTTGTTTTTAAGTTTTGTTATGCAGAATAACAAAGTCTAGGACTGATGTTTTTTCCTATTACTATCATAGCAACCTGTATTACAAGAGTTTTTCCATTCTAGCTGGTATTTTTGCCAACTGTTTCTGAATCACCATAAACTCTGAAGATTGTCCCACCTGAACCTTTTGAGTGGTTGAATACAAAAAACAAACAAGAACAACAACAACAAAAAATCCACAAAAAACAAAACTCATTTTCTCCTGCTCTCACATTGCTTCTGATACCACCAGATACCAAGCAAACAGTTCTGCAGTGGACATCTACTGGATGCTCACCAATTCGTCTTGACAGTAATGACCCGGATATAGTGTTAATCCCCCAGGTTGAGGGCTCAGTTCCACAAGACTGCTCCCCACTTTCAGGGCCAACCACAAGCCCTAGGTTGTTCCACCTGTGCTTCTGACTGACTTGCTCTAATTCAAGGTTCCCACAGCCTCTGCCTTGGGTTCAATTAATTTGCTAGAGAAGCTCATAAAATCCAGGGAAACACACCAGTTTATTATGAAAGCTATTACAAAGTGTACAGGTGATAGAAAGCTAGGCTAAGGTATGTAGGGAGGGGCATGGAGCTTCCATGATTTCTCTGGGTGCCCCACTCTCCAGGAAACTCCATCTGTCCAGCAATCCAGAAAATCTCTGAGCCCTATTCTTCTGGATTTTTATGGAGGCTCCATTACATCCACATGGTTGATTAAATCATTTACCATTGGCAATCCACTTAACCTTCAGCTGCTCTCTTCCCCCCAGAGGTTAGCGGGGAGAGCTGAAAGTCCCAATCCACTGATCCAGCCTTGGTGTTTCCTATGACCAGTGCCCATCCTGAAGCTACCTGGTGGCCTGCTTAGTCAATCACCGTCTATCACTTTGAGGATTCTAAAAGTCAAGGATGAAGCCCAAATAAATCTATATTTCACAATATTAAAATGGATCTTTTCCCAACCTCGAAAAGCTTTCTCATTTGCATATGCTGATCACTGCTCAACTGAAGAATCTCTGTAAGTAAGCCTCAATATATTTACAGGACTTTTTAAATTACAAGTAACAGAAACCTAGCTTAAATTAGATTTTGTTTTGAAGAGTATTTGTTTGCCATAATATTGAAAAACCTAGGAAAGAACTGATTTGAGAGATAGTGGGTACAGCAACAACTGAGGTAATCTCTCTTGTTCTTTCTCCATCTATCTCTTGTGTCTGGCTTTCTCTGATTGGTACTGTGTGAGTTGTTACAGGAGATGGCTTCTTCCAAGCGGAGGGAAAGGTGGCCCCAGATAGTGGTAGCTTACATCACCATCCTTCCAGGTCTTTCCATAGGTCCATTTAAAATCTCAAGAGGGACTCATTGGCCTCTTTGGGTGACAAGTCTCTCTGAACCAAACATTGTGCATGGGATGGGGAGAATACTGACATGCAAGGCCAAGTTTAGCCCTACTTAAAAATGTTCAAATTAATTCCTTGCAGGAGAGAACAGTCTTATTACTGGAAGTTGTTGAAGGAGGAATGTTGGTGAGACAAACAGCAATAATCAATACATTCAGGTTCTTCATCTGTAAAGTAGCAAAATAATCTAAAATGTGATAGCATCATAGTTGCTGGACTATATTAAGTGCACAGTGAGTGTTACGATATTAACAGTCATCTGAGCTTAGTACCTTCAGTTGTTAGTGAATTCTTTCACTTTTCTGCATCACTAACCCTCGGTAAAGAACTTTCTCCTTTGTCTGTACCAAGAATTATTTGAATTCCTACCTGTGGGCCCCAGTTTCAAGGTAATTGGGTTCCTGATTATTCACCATTGCAATTTCTCAAATATACCTGCTTCTGCCTTGCCTAAGCAGAGATCTTATGTAAGCATCAAATTAGCCACAGGAAACAGATGGTCCACTTGAATTGGGTAATTTGAAGAGAGGTTAATAAAGGGATTATTTATAAAGGTGTTGGCAGGTTACAGGGAAATCACAAGGGATAGTGCGATGCCCTGAGTTGGTGCAAGGGTACTGTTATTGCACAAGGTTTGATGGGACAAAGGACCGAAGTGGCTGAAGTTTGAAAGAAAGGGTCACCTGGCAGGAACTGAGATGTCCAATCCACAGAGAGGGCTAGAGTGAGTGAATACCCTGGCTCCTGACCTCACCACCCTGCCTTCTTCCTGATCTCTAATGTTCCCCATTGGGTGAATCCAGTGGGAAGCCATAGGGTGAAGGAACCTGCTGCACAGCCCAAAAGTCAGCCCCTTTCCTGGGGGACAGAGAAGGCTGAGGAAGGGAATAGACAAGAAGAGCAAATGGGACGCATCCAGCATCCTGAACTTAGTATAGGTGCTTTTCCCATGGTGAGGCAACTTACTCTTGTCTGTTTAGAATGTCCCTGCTCTTGAAGTAGGGAGCTCTGAACGTCTATAGCCAGGAAGGGGAAAAAGGAGTGCCACTGTCTGTGTTTAAGAAAGCAAAATGCTAGTTGCAAGTGCCTGGAAATCTGCAACTCAGAACAGGAGGTTTTGTTCTTCAGTTGTGCCCCTTGCATGGATCCTAAGTCAAACTGCTTCTTGACGGAGGCAGCTTTACTACTGGGCAACTGGAGGGAACCAGCACCAAGAAAGGAGAGCTGTTGCCTTATGTGGTCAGGGAGGAGGCACCTGGGCTGGCTGTGAAGATTGGCCTCAGAAACTCAGCTTATTTTCAAAGTGCTTAGGATGGAGGCCAAGGATGCAAGGCAGGGGGAGAGAAAATGCATTGTAATGAAAGGGGGAGAGGATGGGGTAAAAACAGGTTGCTGGAAAACACAGACAGGCAACAGTGGAGACCAGGGAAGAGTTGTTTGCAAAATGGAAAGTGCTAGAGATAAACTTTCAACTTGGGAGCCACAGGCAATCCTGTGGTGGGGAGAAAGGGCAGAGCTCATTGCAGTTTTGGCAGGAGCAGATGAACAAGGGGCCACGCAGCCACTGATTAACACGGAGGAAAATGCAGGACTGGCTGGAGTATCTGCTCTTTCTTTTGAATTCTGCATTTTGTTTTCTGAAACACCTTGGAGGCCACTTAGCCAAGGCAAGTGAGGAAGAGAAAGCCAGGCTGTCTGGCAGGCCTGCATGGAGCGGGGAACTTGCTGAGCCACCGGACAGGTGATTTCAGAACAGTACCTCAAGCAAGGACCCCAGTGGGGTTCTGAGTATTTTGGATATGTTACCTACTATTTCAAAAGGAAAACCACAGCCCAAGTGTCCCTGGCTTTAGCGCCTGTTTATCTTCACAGCCTTTGTCTTTCAGAGATCAGCACTCTGCCGCTGTGTTGCTATTGTAAGGATGGAAAAAATAGAACCATTTTAATGTTGTGCTGTTTGCCTTTCCCGACAGTTAAGGAGCAGCCCATTATTAGCTGGCAACACTCTGGTGACATCAGTGGTGACTTTGCTGCTTGGGATTCAGCTCATGAAATGAGCTTCTTCCCTGTGCGATTTTCTTTTTTTCCTTTCCTTTTCCTTTCCATCTCATGTTTCATTCTCAGGCAGATAACTGGCTAAAGGGCTCTCTATGCTTTTAGTCTAACTACTGATGCTTTTAACAATGGGCTGCTAGAGATACTAACATGTTAACTACTAACATATAACATGGCTGCAGTTTCAAGTTTCTGGAGCTCCAAGAAGTACTTTCTTATGGTGGTCCTTGAGTGACAAGTGAGCTGTCCCTGTCCAGGATAGGCAGGGAGTGGCGTGGAGAAAGGAGGGCCTCTGGGCTGGTGTGGGGTACCAGAGCCTGGCCGGGGAGACCAATGAGTCTGATATGGAGTCCTGCCAGGATAAGGATAGGGAGGCATCAGATTGTTTATACACAAATATAAAATATATATGTCTATGTGTATGATGTGTGCCCTCTTTTCTTCTTTGTGTACTGGGAATTGAACCCAGAGGGTCTCTACCATTGAGTCACACCCCTAGCCCTTTTTGTTTTATTTTTGAGACAGGGTCTCACTAAGAGGCTGAGACTAGCCTCGAACTTGTGATTCTCCTGCTTCAGCATCCCAAGTCTCTGGTATGAAAGGTGTGCACCACTACACCCAGTGTGTGTGTATGCTTTCCACAGTGCAACATTTCTCAAAATTTTAAAACATTTAATATGAGGGTAATACTACTATTCTAATGAGGGCATAGCACCAACACAGTGTTGTTAAGAGTTAAAAGAGATAATTCATGTGGCAGGTATAATACAGTGCCTAACAGTGCCTAACACATAGTAACCTCTCAATAGCTATTATTTTTACCCCCTGGGAGAAGAGCCCAGCACGAACACTATTCTGCATCTTCTTGTTACTGTTTTCACTAAAAATGTATTTTGGAAACCTTTCCCTAACAGTGCATACTTTGCTTCTTAAAATTAATAACTCTAGCTGTGTTCTTTACTATATTACTTTTAAAATTAGAAAAAGAAAAGAACCCTAATAATTGTAGGGAGATAATCTGCGTTAGTATGTCATCTGCAGATGACTCATAATTTAATTAATTCTTGTTGCTAATGGAAACCTCTGGTTGAATAAGGCATAGTTGTATTTTAATAGCAGCACTTTGGTGGGGAGAATAAGAAAATATAACCAACCCCAAATCCATGGACACAGGGATATTCATACTGTTTTTTCCTACTTTTATAAAGCTCTATTAAAATAATGACAAAAGAAAGCACCTGTCAAATTTCATTTCTTCCATCTATCAAAAATCCCTATTTAAGTTCTACTGTGACCAGACTCTAGAGAGGCAGTCATGAAACAAAACAGCCCTGCCCTCCTGAAGCTCCCTAATCCTGGTAATGGGGACAGAAATGTAGAAATGTAACATGATAATTTTTTGATTTGTGTCTTATTAGTCACCTTTTGATTTTTAGTAACCTTTTGAGTCTTGGTTTCCATATGTCAAAAATAGAGATCATAATAAATATCTAATAAGGCTGTTGTAATCAAATATGTAAAACGACTGGGATAAAGCCAAGCCCTTAGCTTGCTCAGTAGAAGCCATTACTCTAGGTAAACTGTACAGCTCTGTTAAGCAAGTTGCAAATATTGTAAACTTTGGGTTCTTGTTTTTGAGACTATGATAAAAAGGGTTGCTCTGACTTCTAGTGAAGCCGCTTCTTCCCCTAGGTTGGGTGTTTCACTGGGCATCCTTGGAATTTGTGAACCTGTTCTAACACCATTAGTCACTTTACCTTTACTGTGTTTGTTTGTTTGTTTGTTTTAAAGAAAGAGGGAAAAGAAAGAGAGAGAGAGAGAAGCAATTTTTATTTATTTTTTTCCTGTAACTTTCATTCCTTGAACAGTTCATTGTGTCCGTGGTGCTGGGGTTTGAACTCGAGTACTCGCACGCGCTAGGCAAGCACGGTAAAACTGAATCACCACTCCAGCCCCTCCTTTACTGTCTTTTTACCTCCTCCCACCAGTAGGAAGAGGAAGTCCATTCTTCTACTGTGTTCCCTTCTAGAAGGAATCCCAAGAAATCTGTCATGATCCCTTGTTACCTACCTTGCATCTCTCTCACCCTTTGAATGGTCACCCTGCACTGTCCTGTAATTGAGTTTTCTAAGCAGCTCTTCCTAGAGGCCAGGGCTGTCACTAAGCCCTCTAAAGCTCACACATCGAAACCTGGCATTATTGGCCATGCTACATATTTCAGTCTTTCTCCTGAGAACACTGGACAGCTGAAATGTTTCACACAAGAGCTCTACTTGACTTCATTTACGTTACAAACGGGATCCCCAGGTTGCTCTGTAAAGAAATGGGTAGCAGGGTCAAAAGAGAAAGCTGGGAAAGGGGCAGGGTCCAGCTGTCACCTTGGAGCCCACAACAGAAGTTGGATCAGAGTTGTAGACAGGTGAGGGAAACAAACTTGTGCTCTAGTCTTTTTGGAAGCAGAATTGATAGAAATTCTTGGTGGATTTACTGAGGGAATAAAAAGGAGTAGGGAAATTTTCATTTGGAACATGTGGGTAAATTTATATGGCTCTGCCATTTACTAAGAATGGGGAAGAATATGATATTTAGTTAAAACTCTACTAAATGCTAGAAGAGTCAAGTGAGTGTTTGACCCTACAGGGAGTAATGGATACTCTTTGGGTTTTACATAGCCGTAAACAAACTTCACGGTCCCCACTCAGTCCATAAAGGTCTGTGCATGGGCCAGAACCACCTCAAACTCCACTCACAGAACTTCTAGGCCTCTGCAAGCCTTACTCCCTTGCCCAACCCATCAGTCCTCTTGGAAGTTTCTCTCCTCCCCTATTCTGAGACATGCTTATCTTCCGCCTCAGTGTGATTGAGGATGAGAAAACCCAACATCCCCACAGGGAATGGCTTCATCACATGCACAGTAAAAGCAATCAGCAAAAATCCCCCAAGAACACTCCCTCCATCCCCAAAAAAGTTTCCTTGAATTCTTCAAGAGCAGGGACTGGTTCAAAAGTCCATGATCCCATTATGAAAGAGAAAACTTAATATATTGAAGAACACAGCATCTATACTCAGAGGTATGGAAACTTTATCATCTTCTCCAAGAACAAAAGAGAAATAATTATTTATTTACAAATAAAGGGGTCATTAACATGAATAAAAAAAATAAGAAAAATGCCAGGCACAGTGGTGCTCTCCTATAATCCCAGCAGCTTGGGGGCTGTGGCAGGAGGATCGGAATTCAAAGTCAACCTCAGCAACTTAGCAAGGTCCTGTCTCAAAATACCTTACGAAAAAGGGCGGAGGATGTGTTCAATCCCTGACACAAAACAAGCACATCAACCAAGACCAACTTCCAAGAGTTGGTCATCTGGTGAAGAAGTCAACAGCCCGCAGAGCAGTCTGCCCTTGTGTTCCTTAGGAAGCCTTTCCGTGCAACAGCTCCTCGTTTCACTCCAAAAGTCTCTGTCTGATAACCGAGAGCTCCTCTGAAGAGACACCAGGCATGCTGTTAGGACAATGCCTGCAAATGACTGAGTCCCGAGGGAGGCGTCCTACGGCAGGATAGGGTCAGGCAGACCCGCTAGGGGAAAGGTTGAAGTGCTCAGGATTTTAGTGTGCAAAAGGCCATGTCTCAACATGTAGGAAAGATTCCTCACCCTCCTGGTTCCCTCTGCCCTCTTTCCTTCATCTCCCTGACTTTGACATCTGGGAGGCACCTGTTGCTCCCTTTTCTGAGGCTGGTGAGCTCCACTTTACCAGCCTTTCTGGCAGTGGCAGTGAGTAGGAATGACAGCACATAATGTTCTTCAAGCCCTTCGGGGGAAGAGGTGGGCAATGCTGCACCGTCTCATGAGTTTGCGATAATTCTGTGAGGTGGTGATACCACTGTACTCATTTTGCACAGGAAAACACCAAGTGTGGGGGATTCAGCCCTTTGCTTGAGGGGACCTTTGTGGCATCAGTTTTTGTGACTTCTTTCTGCTTTGCACTCTCTTTTCACGTTTCTCCTGGCGTGTGCTTCCTACTACCAGCCTCTCCATTCAGCTAACTTCCCCACAACAGATTGATCTTGCCAAGTTCCCAGGTGCCCTGAGGGCTCCCTGGCACTTGCTTTCCTCCTCAGCAGTCGCGGAAAGGGCTCTCTGCTGCCCCCAGCTGGCAAACTTAAACACCGACCGGTTCCTTTGTCGTACTTGTTTGCATGCAAGAGCTGAGTTTTCCACCAAAACCTATTTCATTGATCAGATGTTTAGTTGTAACCATTTAAATTTTAAAAAATGATCAAATTTCAAGCTCACGATCTTATAATGCATTTAAGCCCTCAAAAATGGATTAAAATGTAAATTTCACTTGTAATTGGATACATGGGTCCCCCAGAGAAGTTAATGGGAAGAAAAGATATTTCAAATTAAAAAAAAAATCCTTTGTGGCTTTTGCCATAAATGAGAAATTTTGATTTTTCAAAATACTTTGTGTCTAAAAAAATACTTTGTGTCTTTGTAGTGCATTTCTTTCTTACAAATATGTTTGTGAAACTTTGCTAGTATTTCAGGAAAATCAGTCTAAAATGTAAATTTACTATTTTCAGGAAGTTATTACTTTTTTAGCTTATTAAAAATAAGTCCAGGTGAGATCAATAATTGCCTTTTGGAAGGCTGAATTATTTATTTGAGTCTCTTGTGTGCCAGGAATCCAGTAGGTGTTCAGAACATGTTTGATAAATTCTAAGGAATGCATAAATAGCTTTTACAAGTTACGGAGTGGGGTGGGTAGGAATGTTATTTGACTTGGGTTAACCCTGAAATTTTTCTTAAATACACAATTGTTTGAAGGTTTTACTCAATAAAATACTGTACTAGTACAATGAAATGGGTATCCTGTTTCCCACAGCTAACGCCTTTCTAAGCATTTCGTTTTCTTACCATACGATTAGCACTGTTATTTCCAGGCCAATCAATAGGCACAACTCCAAGATTAAGAGCAATTTGGATCATTATTCTCCTTTCATTACATATTCATTATTTTCTGTTTGAATAAGACCCATAATCAGTGTTATTTACCAACCTTTATGGTGAAACTTTAAACCACTGATTGTTCCTATCTTTGCAGGTATTAAATGCCATTTCAAATATTCTTTCAATAATTCTGTAGTTGCTAATGAAGTCCATTTTTCCAGATTTTTCAGTCCACTGAAGGAACATTGAACCCCAAGAGTCTTTAAAAAGTATTTGTTGTTTAATTGGAGGCAGCTGTTCCTTAGAAAGTTCCCTAAGCACATAAAAGTGATTTCCCCCTTCTTTAATAGCTTTTTATCACAGTTTAAAAGTTAACCTTAAAATGTATACAAAATACATATAAAGGTCCCCAGAAATTCTTTGATATTGAAAATATTAAATATTATAACATATATGCATGAAATTATAGGACAGCACCCTTTAATTTTGGATTTAATTATTAAATCTTTAAAAAATATATTCTCTTGGCCCTCTGGGTAGATTTCTTCAATAAAAGTCATTGGTTTACTATGGTTAATTCTAATTCATGTACATTCTGTATTATTGAATGCAACATTTTTTTCCTGCCTTGTCCTTGAATTCTTTCCAAGTATCATTAAGTATTGGATACATACTGTAATAGCAGATTTACTCAAATGTCACTATTAATACAGCTTATAACCTCTCACATTCTGTACAAGGAATTTTAGAAAGAAGTCCTTACACAGAGATCCAATGTCCAGAGTAACCAGAGCCAAACATAATGATTTTACAGTTGAAGGATAGCCAAGATGCACATTTTCTGAGTGTGGTTTTACTGAGGGTTGCATGCAGATGAAATATGGCTTTTAAGAACAAAATCTCCATGGAAAAGGCCTTTCTTGTCATAGCACTGGGCTGACTTTCAAGCCAAGGTCAAAGTACTTTCTGCAGTTCTATTTTTGGGTTTTCCATTTCTCAACAGGACGCTCCCGGTTTTGAGTTAGTGCTCCAACACGGACTGCATGGTGCCCTGGAAGGAGCAGGAAAACCTCCTCTTTGTGGCTTCCCCTGCAACCATTTGCAGACTCATGCTCTGTGCATCTGCACTAGGATTGGCATCTCCAGCCACCATCTTCAGTGGTCACCTGCCCTCTTCAAACAGTGCGGACTCAGAGAAGGCAAAGACACATGTAGGCTTCATCCTTCTCTTGCTTATTTTGGATTTTCTAAGAGAGTGGCCATGTTACGGTTATTTTTTTGTTTTGTTTTTGTTTGGTATCGCAGATGATAGAACCCAGGGGCGCTTAACCACAGAGTCACCTCCCCAACCATTTTTATCTTTTATTTTGAGATAGAGAGTCACTAAATTTTCTAGGACCTCGCTAAGTTGTTGAGGCTGGCTTTGAACTTGCGATCCTCGGCCTCAGCTTCACGAGTTACTGGGATTCAAGGGGTGCACCATTGCTCCCAGTTATGTATGGTTATTAATCATGCATTGTTGAGATTTTTCAAACTTTAGGACTAAAGGAAGAATTAATGAGGTCATAGTGATTTAATTTAGATTGGGGGGAATCCAGAAAACAAAAACATTAATCAAAAATAGGAAGTACTATTCATTTTTTTTTAATTGAAGAGAGGACTTAGAAGCCTATAAATAAATAAGTAAACACATTTCAATTTTATTTTATGGTATTCCATGGAAGAATGGGGGGGAACAGAGAAAAGACAAGCAAGCAACCTTGTTGCAGGCGGAATCTCTGAGGGGGAAAATATCTATGACAATTATGTATTATTTTCCCAGAAATTAATCACTACATTGTTAAGAAGAGAAATCTCCAAATTGTTTATAAGCAGTACTTTGATTTTATGAAAAATTTAGCAGCATATATATTATTAAAATATTTTCTTTCCATATTTTTAGTGAAGGAAGATGTAAATATGCTGTCCTGGAGGTCTAACCTGTTGCGTTCTCCTGCACCCACCATTAACTCTTGCATCCCTTGCATGATAGCCCCATCTTGTGGTTATTTATCAATTTTCCACTGAAGATGTTGCATTTTCACAATTATGGGCATATGTGGGGTCCTCTCTTCTAATTTTCCTTCTAGGCTGAATGAAATTAGGCAGGAAAGCAGAAAGGCTTGCATCAGTTCATTGTAAAGGGCCACAGATTGATGAGGGGAAGAGATGGTAGGTATTTGGTAAATATTGGTTGCATGCATGTCGAGTTGAAGGGAGAGTTGTGATAATAGAGAGGAAGGAGTGCCTTGAAGTGCCTACAGTGGGAGCACGGTTGATCCCTCCTAATCCTCATCCGATGCTTGACCTTGCACCTGTCAGTGTCACTGGATCTGCCACAGAGCGTGGCAATGCCCAGCTTCTCCTGGGGAGCACTCCTTGCTTTCACATGGCAGAGATACAGTTGGAACCAGCTTCACTAGAATAGGAAAGAAATGGCTCATGCAACTGAACGATCAGAAGGACAGAGGAAGTGGTCAGCTCAGCGACGTCTGAAACCGGCGTTTGAAGGCTAGCAGGACTCTCTCCATCTTGTGTCTCTGACTGTTTGTTCATTTTCTCATTTTCTGCTCTGCTTCTTATCTGTCCTTCGTAGCTTCCAGACTTGCATCTGGATTCATAGCCCTTTCACTGGAGGGAAGGAGCTCTCTTGTTCCAGAAGTTTTGCAAAAGGCCATGGAAGAAGTCTGATTGTTTCTTTGGGGCATGTGAACATACTTGGAGGAGCTGCAATATTGAAGGGAGGGAGACACATCCACTGGCTAAGCAGGGGTAAGTTGTCCACTACGGAGAACCAGTCGCTGTGGACAAGGATGTAGGGTCTTGTGAAAGGAGGACTTTTCACGCAGAACGCCTCATGCAGCAAGGGAGAGGAAGCAGTTCCTTAAGGGGGGAATGGACTGACAAGACGGCCCAAAACAGCCTCCCTGCTTCCTCGCCTGTCCATTTGGCACACCACCTGTTTTAGTCAGCTTGTTTGTAGCTGTGACCAAATGATCCAACAAGAACAATTTTAGAGGAGGAGAAGTTTATTTGGAAGCTCACGGTTTCAGAAGTCTCTGTGTATAGAAGGCAGGCTCCATACCTTAGGCTCCAGGTGAGGCTGAATGAGCTTCACGGTGGAAGAGTGTGGGGAGGCCAGTGGTTCAAGGCCTCACGTCAGGAAGCAGACAAGAGACTCCATAAAATCTATCCCCTACAGGCACGCCCCAGTGACCCCCTCCTCCAACACACCCTACCAGCTTCACCTACACCCTAGCAGAAGGTTCATTCACTGACTGGGTTAGGATCTCAGAACCCAATCACTTCCCCAATAAACTTGCATTGTTTCACTCGTGAGCTTTTTGGGGGACACCTGGTATCCAAAATACAGCACCACCCAAATATTTTCTTCCTTCCCCTTTTGCTCTCCCTTCCCTTCCTTATCTTTTTTCCTCCCCCTCCACCACTCCTCCTCTCCCCGTCCTTTCTCAGTACTGGAGATTGACCCAAAAGATTTTCTAAATGAACAAAAGATCCCAGGGTAGGTGTTTATGGAGGGTGGGTAGTGGGGTGTCTGCAATTTTCTGGAGCTGAGAAACCACTAGGTACCTTCCCTTCTGGAACTGTGGTGTCTTTATCTCTCCCTGGCTGTAGTCTCTTCACCCTTGGCTCCTACACTAAGAACTCTGTTTTTTCTCTATACAGGGGTAAAGATCTTCATCTTTTGCATCATCTCCTCCTCATTTCTGATTGAGCGTCATGCCCACTTTCTGACCACCTCTGTACTCTTGTTCATGTGGACCAGAATATAACCTTATTCTCTTGTCTGCTTTTGTTTTAAGAGTTTGATTTTCAATCACTCTGAGGGGGGAAAAGAAAGAATATAACAAACAGGAAGACGTTTCAAAGGTTCAGTAATCTTACTGAATTGTTTCCTGTTTTAAAATTCAAAACAATTTTTTCCTCTTATAACATTGTTTTGATTTGACTTAAACACTGAAGCCACTTATGGTGTTAAAATAATTTAAATTCATATTTTGTTTTTCTCTGTAACATTTTGTTTTGACCATTTTGTTTCTTAGATTTTGAAAATATGCTCGAGACTTTATAATATTTTATTGTCTTTTTCCTTTCTGTCTGTTTTCCCCTTTCTTTTTCTTTCCTTTTTCCCCCCTTCTTTTGGTATCAAGGATTGAACCCGGGGAACTTAACCACTGAGCCACATTCCCCAGTCTGTTTTATTTTGAGACAGGGTCTTGCTAAGTTGCTTAGGGCCTTGCTAAGTTGATAAGCCTGGTCTTGAATTTGTGATCCTCCTGCCTCAGCCTCTTGAGCCACTGGGACTAAAGGTGTGAGCCACCATACCTGGCCATTTTAAGGAATTCTTATGCATAAATCTTGGTACACGGATATTATGTGCACATGAGCTGCCTGTGTGTAAAGGAGTGTAATAAGCTTCAAATGTTTAGACACGTGGCAACTATTGCGCCCTGGCCTGGGCTCCCAGATGTCAAGGGGCCATTTGGATGACAGGAGTTATAATGTATTTAGTCCCAGGAATGGAAAGGGATTAGTAAGGTGAGAAGGCAGCACATCACTTAAGCTGTCTCCCATCCTAGTTCATGGAAAACGGAAGCGCAATGTCCAGTCGGGCAGACAGCAGCGTGATTTTGGCAACTCACTAGGAACAGACATATTTGGTGAGGAGATGAGGGACTCCACTCCTTGATGGTGACAGGTACTCAATAACTACTAGCTGCTTACATATCTCGACAAACGCACCTTTGAGCAGTGAAGGATGAACAGCAACAGCAGCACATGTGAAGGAAAGCTTTGTTCAGTTCGTTTGTGCAAACGACAAGCCCAGGGCTTTGTTTTATGTTGTTTCTGTAGGAAAATCACAGACAGCGGCTTCCCAAGAGACTGTCTTCTGTTAGCTACTGTCTGCTTCTAGTAGTTACCAGAGTGGCCCCTTCCCCTGGCGGCTGCAGCAGAAGCCTGCTTTCCAATTTGGGGTCCCTGGCAGGGAAGCATTGAGCTGTTCAGGAATGAACTGCCCACCTACTGTTAAATAATGTTCTGTCTCCAACACAGAATTTCCACTTAAGAAAATGTGCTGTGCACTTGGCTGCAGTATTTACTACGCATCTGCCCAAGAAGCCCGTGCTGCAGCTTCAGGGCCCAGCTCCAGACTGGTAAGTGGTCTCTGGAGACTGTGTCTTTAGAAGCCAGACTCGAGTTGGGATGGTAAGGTTAGAGCTAGTCTGCTGGGCTGCCTAGTGGAGTCAGTGAGGAGAGTTGAGCAGGGCAGCTCATCAGTGGATGCTCGGCCCTTCTAGAACACCCAGCCACAAGCCCGGAGTCGGCGAAGCCGCCGCAGTGGGTCCATTTGAACAAGTCTTACTGCAGTGTTAGGTTGCAAAGCAGGAAGTTTTCGTTACAGGCTTTCTAGAATTCAGACTAAAGCCTGTTTCCTTAATAGTTGTCCAATCACACTCCATTTCTTATTTAAAAGTACCATTAATCTGGACCTTTTCCTCCATGTCAGACAAGCAACGTGTTTCTGATAATAATTGCTCTTTTTGCTGCGTGGCTACAGTTCAAGACTGGGTAGCAAATGGTTACAGCACAGCATAAAACTAGACAATGAAACGTAAGACATGTGCCTTCTATAATCTGCTACTGATGATACATTATTCTTTGCATTAAAACACAAAAGCAGCCTCCAACATAGAGATCATACCAACTTCTATTACATCCTCCCCACAACAAAACACCCAAATCCTTAAGTTTCCTTGGGGAAATTTGGTTTTAGATAATGCTTGGATCACAAATTCCTATTTTTAAAATTTTTTTTTAGAGAGATAGAGTCAATTTTTATTTATTTATTAAATTTGGTTTTTGTTTTTCTGACAGTTGTGTGTATGCTGTTGGAGCTCATTTGGCCTTTGTTTCTCTGACGCTTAGTTGTGTACGTGGTGCTGTGGTTTGAATCTGGGTCCTTGTGCATGCCAGGCAAGTGCTCCAACTCCTGAGCCACTGTTCCAGCTGCTGGAGTTCAAACCTGAGTCCTGGTGCATGCCAGGCAAGCGCTATACGGCTCCAGCCCCCAGGTTACTTTTGAAAATGATGCTTCCATTCCAAAATAATCCTTAGGCTTCTGTGTTGATAGATGATCTTGGAATGCTTAGCCATTTGATTTATAGAGGATAGGAAATGTGGTCCAGAAAGAGTATGGACAACAAAATTACTTGCATTCCTATCCCATAAAGAATCTACTGAGAACAATTTTATTTATTTATTTATTTATTTATTTAGGTGCTGGGGATTGAAGCCAGGACCTTGCGCATGCTAATCATGTACTCTACCACTGAGCTTCATTCCCTTCTGAGCATAATTAAATTTATCTTGGTTATGATCATTTAAAAAATGAACAAATTAAAAAGACCTTGATAATGAAAAACACAGAACATAATTTTTTACCATCCCAATGATTTTTAAGTGTAGAGTTTAGCAGTGTTAGTATATTCACATTGTTGTAAAACAAATTTCCGTAATATTTTCATCTTACAAAACCAAAATCCTATACCCATGAAACCCCATACCCATTCCCTCTTCCTCTTGAGATAAGGTAGAAGAAATAAGGACAGGCAGAAAGGAGGCTAAAAGGGACGAGACAAAGGCACTGTGACTTTAAATCTAAGTTGCCCTATGAGCATCCCACCTTTACTGTCCAGGCCTGTTTTCCTCCAGGCGTGAATTCTTAAAAGGCCCTTAAATCTTAGAGTGCCGGTGATGAATGTCTACATACACTGTTAGCTTAGTCAATGTATTTTCTTTAGACTAAGTAAAGGCAAGGGGAAGCACTGTTAGAGACTTCTGATATGGGCACATTTCAGACTTTATATATTGACTGGATGATGTCACCCTAGTAATCCTGAAAAGAACTAAACCACTCTCTGCTTCACAATGAAGAAAGTGGAGCTCACCAGGATGACATCACCCCACCTACTTCCCAAGTTCACTCATTTGGAGGTTTCCTTTGAAGAGAGGAGCCCAAGTCCCCAAAAGTGTATCTCACTCTTGAGCACCTGAACTCCTTCTCCCTTAGAGTGTGTACCCTGCCCTATTGCTTGCTTTCCTGAATTAATCTCCTTGCTTTCCTAAGTAAATCTTGTGTCTCCTTGGTGTGTCCTGCAATTCCAGGGCTTTGTTGAAGTCCCCTTCTCCCTTCTGGAGCCCTGCTCAGACCCCTATCCAGAAACACTCTCAGCCCTTTGCAACCACCATTCATCTGTTTCAACTTTGTGTATCTCATTTTTGCATATAGCATTTCTTTTTTTCTGTATTTTAAAGTGGTGTGTTATAATTTTATATAATTATAATGCACATATTTGTAGATACACATGATTATATATTTCATGTAAGTAGAACCATACAATATTTGTCTTTTTATGATTGGCTTATTTTACTAAATGTTTTCAAGGTTTATCCATGTGGTAGTGTGTAATAGGTTTCCCTTTTGGGGGGAGGTGGAGTACTAGGGATTGAACTCAGGTGTACTTAACCACTGAGCAATATCTCCAGCCCTTTTTGATTTTTTATTTTGAGACAGGACCTTGCTAAGTTACTGAGACCAGCTTTGACCTTGTGATACTCCTGCCTCAGCCTCCCAAACTGCTGATATTACAGGCATGGGCCACTACACCCCACAGGATTTCCTTCTTTCTAAAGGCTGAATAATATTCCATTATATAGTGTACACCCCACTGTATTTATCCATTCATCTACTGATGAACATTTGGCTTGCTTTTATCCCTTGGCTATTGTGAATAGTGCTGCCATAATCATGGATGGGCAAATATCTCTTTGAGACCCTGACTTCAGTTCCTTTGAATCTATACCCAGAAGTAGGATTACTGGATAATGCGATGATTCTATTTCTAATTTTTGGAAGAAACACCACGGGCTCTCCATAGCAGTTTTAGCATTTCACATTCCCCCCAACGATGCATGTGTGTTCCTCTTCTATTTTCTGTTTGTTTTTGTTTTTTGTCTTTGTGCAGTGCTGGGTGTCAGGGCTTTACAGATGCTAAGCGAGTGCACTACGGCTGAGTTACATCTCTCAGCCCATAGATTTTTTTTACTTGATATCAATAAAGATTGTTTTTTTAGAGAGAGGGACAGTGAAGAGAGAGAGAGAGAGAGAGATGATCAATTTTATTTAGTTTTCCACGTGGCTTTTGTTGCTCCGACACTTCATCGTGTGTGTGGTGCTGTCCTTGTCCTCGTGCATGCCAGGCAAGCGCCATAACCGCTGAGCCACTGTTCCAGCCCCAAGAGAAAAGATTTTTTAGTCAATCCTTTCCATTAAGACCATCTTTTAATGTCTTTGGTACTCACTGAGCACTTTGGAGGGATCAAGTTGTCTCTTACATTCTTTACCTCATGGAGAAGCTTACAGGAGAGTTCTGTTAGCAAAAAAAGAAAAGAAAAGAAAATTTTGTGAACTAGATAATGTTGTGTAGTTCCATGCTTTTGGTGTGGTTCTACCATTTTATTTTTAAACATAAAGTTCAGAAAACAAATGCTGTGGGTCTAGGTCTTGCTTAGCCTAACCCAGCCCCTCTTACTGTGGAATTTGGACTTGGGAACAGTTCAGGCAACTTTGATGATTGCCAGTCCTGCGGGAGACAGAGGATTTCTCAGTAATTAAGTTTTGAGATGGTCTCCTTCTCTCCTCACCCTGAAAGCTGAATCAGATGGCTGACATTTCAGGCACAGGTCCAATCCTCTTCAATTTCCCTCTCTGAACCAAAGGGAGAGGCAGGAATGAGTGACCAGACTTTGTAACTACTCATTACGGGGCCATCTATTATACTTTTTAGTATGCAGTATGTTAATAAGCCAAGCTATTATGGCAGAGGGTCCGTAACTAATATACCCTAATAAATAAGAGTAACGGCAGCAGTACTAGTATGTTCAATGGCTGTAATGTGCTGCTTGCAAAGTGTGACATTTTAAATAAACTTTATTCTTGTGGTATTTAAAAAAACATAAAGGCAGTAATGATATATAGACCACAACATTAGTTGACACAGCAATTCCTGCCTCCCAAGACCCTGCTAAATAACCAGAGCTTAAATCTTCATCTTGAAATATACAGCTCCTCTATGATTTTAAGTGAGTTGTAAAACTTTTATGAAGTGTGCCCTAACTTTATTTTAAAAATATTCTCCATTTTTATGGCAAAGGTGACCCAGAAGTACTTTGTGAATAATAGAACAACATATTTAAGCTATTAAATTCACCTCTCTGGACAACACATAAGCCTTCCTAGCACTCATCTCTCTCCTGGATGGAAGTGGGAACTAAGAAGAAGCTTGAATTGAAAGTTCACCCAAAATTTACTGATTTTTGACTCTGTAAGTAACAAAGTTTTACTCCAGTGAGCACACCTAAATTTTCTGCTACCACACTAAAGATTCAGAAACAAAAACCAGCGATTACATGACAAAATGTAAATCTTTGTACATCCGTGTGTTGAAATCTTGAAAAAAATCATACCCCGATACCTCATTAGTAAGCTAATATATGCCTATGGGTGAGTTCATTCACATATATAGAGCACTACATTCAAATCCAAAAACTAATTAAGATACTCAAATGCTTTCCACTGCCAAATTCCATCGCTGAGTTACAGTTCTCTGATTACATCAAACTCCTGTACATTTTCACTGAAGCACAATTTATTTCTACCTTTCTTTGTTTCTTCCTTTTAAACTTACATACTTTGAAAATAGTTGCAGTCTGCTATATCTATATACATACATATAAAGTAAATATATTTTTATATATGAATACACACATCGGCCTTCGGTTTCACATATGTGGAGCCTCAGTTGGATGTAATGACAATTTGCAGTGTTTAAAGAATAATGAAACAACAGATTCATCTATTTACTCCTTCTCTTTCCCCTGAAGTCATATAGAATGACTAGACTGTATCCTAATCAATGAAAGGCTTTTAGCACACAGATCCTTGTCAGTGCTGTTCCCTTAACATTATCCAGAAGACACTACTTTTAGTCACTGAAGAAAAGTTCAGCTTTCTGTGACTCTCATGAAATATCTGCTTCCAAAAAAATGTGAAAGAATGCACTTGTTTGTGGAATTCAAGTGTCTTGTTAAGACTGATTGGATGATGGTAATAGCCTGTTCCAAGATTTATAAACAGCAGTGAACATGGCACTGTATCTTTCTTTCTCACGAGGAGTCCACCGAAGGATCATTAGGTTCCTTTCTAGCTTCTCCCTCAGCTCTCAGGCTTCATGATGATGATGATGATTTTGGTACCAGGGAGTGAACCCTGAGTTACTTAACCACTGAGCCACATCTCCAAACCCTTTTTTATTTTGAGACAGGGTCTCTAAGTTGCTTAGGGCCTCACTAAATTGCTGAGTCTGGCTTTGAGCTTGCAATCCTCCTACCTCAGCCTCTCCAGCTGCTGGGATTATAGGTGTGTGCCACTGACTCAGCCTTGGATTCTTTCTAAGGGAAGAAGTCTAGAGAAGGGAAGGGTCAACCCAGATAAAAGAGCAAGCTATGTGGTGGCAGGCAGGGGTGATGACCCCCTGTCTAGGGAGTGGGCTAGTTAGTCTCTCTGGATGGAGAGCAGGTGGTGGGGGAGGACAGACACCCTTTGTTTCAGGGGATGTTGGGCAAATAGTAAGAGTGGGCACTGGGTAAAGTTACAGTACAGGGAAAGGATATCATGTCCTCCATTTTGTCACTAGAACTTTTCATTCCTATCATGCTCACCAGAGGAGTAGAAGATAGAAAGAGCAGAAAAGATGGGAAAGAGAAGGTCAAGAAGGGACAGGAAGGTGGGATAGAAAAGAAGGAGTGAGAAAAAGAGAGGAAGAGGCTGACTGGTGAGAGACCAAGATCCAGGGCTGCAGTAGGAAACAGGCAGCAGTCTAAGGAGGGTGGGGAGAGCAGAGAAGGGAGAATCTCCAGAAAAGGAGCCTCCTCCTGGACTGCTTCCTTTAGACATCATTCCATTGCTCACATCTTCTCAAACGCCTTTCATCTCAATCTGAAATGGTCAAACCACCATGTTGCTCTGAAAAACTATTGAAAAGGCACTTCGGCCAGGGCCTATAAAGGTAATTTCCCAGAAATTTGCATCCTCCAAATTGAAAAGAATTACAGTCCTCTAAAATGCACACATGGAAATTCTCTCTTAATATCATGTGAATAGAATGCATTAGAATGCATAATTTATTTTACAAATATCCCTGTAGCTTTTGACTTATATGCACACCAGTATAATTATTTCAAAGACTATTTCAAAGGGCTAACATGAAGGAGCTTTTTGGAGTGATAGATCTGAATCCTGAAAGAAGTTACACAAATCTATACTTGTGTTAAAAGTCATAGAACTATATACCAAAAGAAAAGTCAATTTAACTGTACTGCAATTTTTTAAAAATAGAACATTTTACTGCCACAAAAAGAGCCCAGCTTCCTTATAAGAACCAGGGTCCCTCTCTCACTCTAAAATTAGTATGAAGGCCAAGGTGACTGCTGAGTAGAGACTAAATTTACTTCAAAGGCCCAGATTTGCTCTATTAAAACATTGATACATAAACCATCTCATGTTAAACAACACTTGTGAAATTTTTGCTGTGAAAGTCCCCAAAAGTCACTTCCCTTGAGGAGCAGTGAATGGACTGAAATCGAGTCTGCAACCTGACTCGGCTTCTCATGTTCTCTGACCATCAGTGGTCCTCCTTGCAAAACGAGCTTAGTCCTGTTCTTTTATCAGAAGGATTGGTATGAGGACGTGTTAGGTTCCAGTGAGGGAGCTCTGTGAGCCATACCACACCACGCAAGCATGTTATGACAGATCTGCGTGCCAGGGTGCTGCTGGCATCTGGGCTTCCTTTACTGATAATGAGAAAAAAATGATTTTCCCTTAGTTCCCCTGGATACTTTAAGTGTTGATAGTCCCAAACCCAAATAACCTATCACTCACAATCCCTGCTATCCCAGGTAGAAGGCCATGAGCAGCGGAGAATAACATGGCGGGCAGGAGACGTCTACGGGAGCAGGGTGGAAATCTCCAGGCATAGAGCTGAAGTTCATGTGGGAGGCCCTGGAAGTGCCCCTTACAGCAGGACAGCCACCCAAGCAGGTTGGGGAACATGCTTCCCAGGTGTTAAGGACATTAACACAATGCTTGTGGATCAGAGACCAGTGAGACAGCATGAATCAGTATGGTGGCTTAATGGAAGAATTTCAAGGCCCCTTTGGTCTGTTTTTAATTGCTCCATGTTTTGATAAAGACATGATTATAGGAATATATATATATATATAGTTGCTGTTGTTATGGAGATTGAACTCAAGGACTCTTAACCTCTGAGTCACATCCCCTGCCTTTTTCATTTTTCATATTTTATTTCAAGACAGGGAGTTGTTAAATTGATTTTGAACTTGCCATCCTCCTGTCTTAGCCTTCCAAGTCGCTGGGATTATAGGTGTGCACCGCAGCTCCGCTAGGAAAATATTTCTTGACTCTAGGAGAAGCATTAGTGCGATGGAAATTGGAAGTAGGTGTATGATCTCCAAGAAGGTGGAGAATAATGAAAATAAGGGATAAGGACATTAGGCTACTAGCTAGTGGTCCTTAACCTTTCCTTGGCCCTGGATGTCTTTGGATGCCTAGTGAAACCTATGAATGTCTTCTCAACATGCTATTTTAAAAAAAATAAAATACTCAGAGTTACAAAGAAAACTATTTATACAAAGGCCCCCATAAAAGTAGGTTAAGAACAATGGTAACTGTGCAGCAATGTGGATCTTGCCCATTAAATATTTTGATTTTCCAAGAAAAGCCAAGACCTCAAAATTTTGAAAGAAGTTTCCTGATATTTAAATGTCAACATAAAGTTTATTTAAGCCAGTCTAACATTAGGCATGTGCCTGTGTTGGTTTGGGCTCCTGGTCTTTTATTGAAATTTCATTTTAGAGATTCCAGGAGACACTTGGTCAACAGGGAAGCAGGACATTCCCAGATGGTACCAAGAGACAAGAGTAGAGACAGTGTCAGGACCAATTCAGGGAAAACCTAACACCTGGCTTTCCGTCAGTAGAAGAGGACAAAAGTGTGGCAGAGAAGGGACACGAACCCTATGTGTCAGATTCAAGTGCATGTTACAAGACTGTCATCATTTTCCTTCCCTTGGGATTTTAATTTAGTGACCCACCTTCAACTATGATTTGATAGATCTCCACCAAATTGATTTCACAAACTAAAACAGGTTGAGTATCTCTAATTAAAAAATTTGAAATCTGAAACTTTCGAGGGCTGAAGCAATGTCACGACTGGAAAATTCCACACTTGACCTCCTGCAATAGGTTAAAGCCAAAACACAGGTGCTTAAGAAAGAATGCATAAAATTCCTTTCAGGTTCTGTGTATGAGGCAAATATGCAATTTTATGTTTAGGCTTTGTTCCAGTCCCCAAGATATTTCATCATGGATGTGCAAATATTCCAAAATATGAAAAGAAAGTGAAATTTGAGACACTTGGTCCCCTGAGTTTTGGATAAAAGGTACTCAACCTGAAATTGATTTTGCTGACCTTCTCTCTGAGAAGCAATGCATGAACCCACCCGCTTCACTTACCTGGTAGGCCTTCATTCCCAGTTTCTCAATGTGCCAGGGTTCAGGGAGTCTAGACCAAAGCTTTTGTTTCATCTACTAGTCTTGTACAAAAAAATAGGCGTGGAGGCTCTGTACAAGAGTCTTCCTGTGCCACCTCCCTTCTTTAATTTATCCATTCACTCTTTTCCCCCCATTTCTTGTGTCACTACTCAAGGAAACACGTATTGAACATTCATTATGTGGCAGACACAAGTGTCATATCTAGGGCTACAGACACGAACACAGATGAGCAGAATGTCACATGGTAAGAACTGAGCAGGGCACACACAAAGGGTGATCGAGCCACAGAGAAGCAGCATCTGGTGGCAGTGACCTTCAAAAGGGTAAGAAGGATGACTGGGTGAAGTCTCCATCTAGACACTCCGTAAGAATTGATGACTCCAACCAGCAAAGGCTTAATCCCAGACTTGGAAGACAGGTCTCAGAATGAGACCACAAAGGTTAGTGTTGGGAAGAAGCTAAGCCATGATTATCTCATTGCTTCTGTTTGCAGTGAGGCCACCAGAGGCTGATGTCCTGTGAGAACCTCAGGGTTGGCCCTCAGGGAGCCAGGCCAGGAAGCTGATTCCCTGCCTCTGTACAGGCCTGGGTGCCAGCCGATGACTGCAGGACTGGAGCTTCTGGGGTGGGGAGGACAGGGACTGGGATGCAGGAAAGCCCAGAGGGAGCCTCTCCTTCTCTAACTGCCTTCCAGTCAGAGGGAGGCATCTCACACAAGTAATCACTCTTTTGATGGAGGAGGACCCAGGGCCTCACACATGAGCATGCTAGGCAAGTGCTTAACCACCGAGCCACCACCCGGCTTCAGAGGATGGCTTCTTGTTTAGAGGATTCCGCCAAAGTCGACAAATCACTAAGGTCTTTATGTTGCGTAGCTAATTCAAACAGCAGAGCTTTGGGTGAGCAGGGGTTGCTTCTTCATCTGGGACCCACTGCCTCCCAGACCCTGGGGAGACTGCTTGGGGTCAAAGCCATTTAATGTGTTAGGACTCTCAAATTTCTTCTCCTGGTAAGTGAAAGTGCAGCATTGTTAGAACTTTAATGTGCACAAAAAAAAAAAAAATCACCTGAGAAGTTTGTTTAAAACCGAAATCCTGGCTGGAGCTGTGGCTCAGCAGTTACAGTGCTTGCCAGGCATGTGCAAGTACCCAGGTTCAAACTCTAGCACTCACATACACAACTAAGTGTCAGAGCAACAAAAGCCATGTGAAAAACTCAATAAAAATTAATTCTCTCTTTCTATCTATCACTGTCCTTCTCTCTTTAAAAAAATAAAACCCAAATCCCAGGGCTGGAGCATTGACTCGATGGTTATGGTGCTTGCCTGGCATGGGTGAGGACTCGGGTTCGAACCCCAGCACCACATACTTGACAAAGTGTCAGAGGAACAAAAGCCACATGAAAAACTAAATAAAACTGGGACTGGAGCAGTGGCTCAGTGGTTACCATGCTTTCCTGGCATGCATGAGTTCATGGGTTCAAACCCCAGCACCCATGTACACAGCTAAGTGTCAGAGCAATGAAAGCCATGTGAAAAACTCAATAAAAATTGATCCTCTCTGTCTCTTATTGTCCTCTCTTTAAAAAAAAGGAAAAAACCCACAAGTCCCACAGCCTATGCTCAAGATATTCCAATTCCTAGGCTTTAGGAAGGACCCCAGAAATCTGTAATTTGGTTTGTTTGTATTTCATTTTATTTTGGTACCAGGGATGGAACTCATACCAGGGGCGCTTAGCCACTGAACTACATCCCCAGCCCTTCTTATACTTCATTTTGAGACAAGGTTTGGCTAAGTTTCTTAGGGCCTCCCTAAGATGCTGAGGCTGACCTTGAACTTGCCATCCTTTTGTCTCAGGCTTCTGAGTCACTGGGATGATAGGCATGCACCGTTGTGCCCAGTGAAACCTGCCACTTTAATACTTTCCTCAGGAGCACTCATATAGGTAGGTATTGCCTGGAGAACTTTTTTTTAAATACAGGAATAAGAGCTTATCATGTTTGAGTAAAATAAAAACCAGAGCTCTTGAAGTGTTCTTTCTTCTCCTGATTAAAACTGAGTTTAAGGATCAAAAAGGCTTCTTTCAACTAAACCCCCGAGGCCACTTGAAATAGCCTCATTTCCCGCAAGCTGCCATAAAATGCCCAAAATTTGACTTGTGTAGGAGCAGGATTGGGATGCGAACTGCATGGGAAAAGACAATATTAGAAGTCATTTAATTTAATGAGCAAAAGGTCCCCAAACCCCGGGAAAAAAGTGGTCTTAGTGGCAGTTTTCATGGTGGCCACAAGGTGGCGATCTTCTGCATCAGTTTGAAGAGAATGCCAGTTACCATTAGGTTAGCTTATTTTCAATATTAAATGTCATTAGTTTTTAAAAGTGTGCATTAATTTTAAAAGGAGGCAAGGAGAAATAATTTAACAGAAGAGATTTCAAACTCACCTTTCAATCAAATACTGACATGCTCTAGGTGGAGGAATTCAGTGACATTTCCACCTTAGATCCCAGAAAAAAGATAAAATCTGTTTGAGACAAGGCAGTAGACTTCGTAAAATGAAAAATGTCATTCAAAGAATGTGTCTAAAAAGCATTCCAAAAAGTTCGATTTTTGGAGAACCAGCAGTGCAATTTGGTCATTAAAAGTGAAGCATCAGTATCTGGGAAAATTTCCCTTTTTATTTGTTCTGCCTGTCAGGACTAGAAAACGAAAAAAGAGAACGGAAACCAAAGCTTTGGATACATGTAATAACACAAGGGCAGCTGTGAACCGAAAATGACGGCAGAGCTGTGCTTGTCTGATGCTGGTTGAGCCTTTCTTCCCAGTAAGTCCATGGGCTTTGTAGAGGTCACCCTACTTGCCATGGTGGGTGGGCAGCAACAGGTGAGGGAAGCTAGGTGGGCTGATGGCCTTGAGGACTCACCACAGCCTGGCCTCACCTCTGGGAGGCCAAGAAATTGACAGGTTCACTGTGGGCCTGCAACCTCAAGAATGGAGCAACCAGCGGATTGGGCTGATAGCGAGGCCACGGGCACAATGCCACAGGAATAAGGGGCTAAAAAGACAGCAAAGGCCTCAGGCCCATGTAGAATGCAAGAGACAGGGTTGTTGGTCACTTAACAGGCTTTGGGCTGTATGTGCATACGTCTGGCACTCTTGGTGCCAAGCAGCCCTGACCAGAGCCCCACAGAGGAAGCCCCTGACTTGTTTGAACATAGGAACAGTGCGATTGAGAGGTCAGTAGAAGGGGAGTGGAAGGATAAAATCGCACCCCTATTACCCCAAGGGCAGTTGGGAAAGTTGGTCTCAATCTTACCCTCTTCTTTCAGCTTTGTATGAAAGATAAAGCCCTGGAAAGTAAGAGGACAACATGGAAAGGGTCAAAGGGGCCATGGGGACAGGCAAGGGGGCCTCCAGGCTCAGGCCTTCCTCTCTCCCTCCATTGTTCTCCCAGTGTGCTCATTGTCAGGATAGAAAATGGTGGGAGGGGGAAGCTCCTGTCAAGAAGAATGACAAGCGAACTGAGGGGGCCTTGTCTCCTAGACATTCAGAGAGTGTAGGAGAGGCTGCTGAGATGCTTTTCTCCTTTGCTCTTCTCTCGTCATCACAGAGCAGCATTTGGGGTTGTGCATCCCTGGGGCATTACCCTTGCTGTCCAGATGCCTGCTTTCTAGAAATATGCCTTTTGCTCTCAGGGAGAAAGTCATGTGGCATGGCGCCCGGACATGGGCCTCAAGATCCTGGATGTTTGGAGGGACAGCCATTCTTGGGTTGTCTCTGTTTAGTGCAGCTCACAGTGGGGGATCAGATGAGTGCTTGGGCAGAGAGCAGGGCTGAGGCTCCCTAAGCAAGAGCAAGTGAGTCCCTAGGACCGTATCCCGCGACAACCTTCTCTATGCTGTGGAGGAGGTGCTTTCATGGTGAAGAGCAGGGACACTCAGTAGGTGGCTCCCTGTGCCAGACTCTTCCCGTGGACTCATCCAGGGCTCTGGGGAGATGTGCTGCCCACAGCTGGACACACAGAACTCAAATCTTGCCAACTGCCGTGAGACTGCCTGACCGCATTTAATATAAAATGCAGCAAGTCATATGAGGGCAAGCAGCTTATTTAAGTACCTCTAAATTAAAACCGCTCGCTGAGTGTGATACATACCTCGTCTTTAGGGCACATGTCTCACTGACCTGGCTGACTGACCTTCACTTGTACAGTCAACAATGAGAGCCAGGAATGGAGAAAGTAGAGAGGGTAGGTTTTAAGAAGCAACGCTGATGTTTTTTGTTTTTTGCTTATTTTTACCTTGCATGATGAGCTTCATGTTTGAAAATGAGATTTTTGATTTCTGACCCACAGAGTGATATTTGAAGAATGGAGTGGGTTTGGATGCACGTGTCCACTCTTTCCCACAGGTCCCTGCTCCCAGGCTAGCGTCATGCAGGTGGTCAACCCCACGTCAGCAAGCGAGGGTGACTGCAAGTGCCCCGGGGGTTGGAGTTCTGCCAGAACCTCACAGCCCAGAGCTGCCTGCTGCTGCTGTCCTGGATATCCCATCGGAAATGAACCTGCCTTAAAGGCAAGTCTGCACAGCTCAGCTGAAAAGTAATACAGACAATTTCCCTCCAAATATTTAGAGGTATGAAATTAAATATTCAATTTAAACTAATAACAATCTAAATACACTGATCTTAGATCAAACTCAACTGAGTTTCTCATATTTAGATTTTTTAAAAAAAATAATGAGTTCTTGAACAGTAATGTTTCCTTTGAAGCAGATGCTGTGCTGACGGGTAGTCAACTTTCCAGAATCTTAGATGTTTTAGTATCATTTTAGGTAATTAGCTGCACTGCTTTAATTCCCAGCTTCTGGGCCTTTGAGTTCTGTCTGGCTGCCATGTAGATATTAGTATCACAGGAATCTGCCAAAAGGCCAGTGTGCTGAGTGCCTTGAGAAAGCCTCAGATTACAGAATATAGTACGCTCCTCACTGTGAGTGACTATATAATTTATTGTCCAAATTGAGATACTCTTGAGAATAAAAGAATTACTATTAACAGTTACTTCAGAAAAATAGGTACAAACTAGGACCTCCTTACCTACAAGATGAGATTTTTTTCCCCTCAAAGTTACTTATCAGAAGGGAGAGGGACACAGATATAAAAATAGATAAAGGTATAAATATAGATATTATTCAAGTCCTCATGAAGTTTCTCATATTCTAGGTCACTCCAAGTTTCTTTGGAAAAAACCCAAAACAACAAAATACTGTTTAGGAAAGATTCATTACCCTGAAATTATTCAATCACTGCTAGTTTTACATGTTTATAGACAGCAACCTCAGAAATGAGGTTTTTAAAGGAGGCATAAAAATTTGACACAGATTTAGTAATTATTCCTTTACATGGTCTCTCAAAATTTCAAACTTGGATTTGTGAACACTTAAAAAAACAAAAAGAAAAAGCAATTGTGTTGTCATCCTCTAGAACAAGTGGAAACTTCTACTTCTATGAAAGCTCATGGAGGGGGAGAAAGTTTTCAGAGATGTTATCCAGTATGATTTCAAAATATGATGCCTTTTATGCAACTCAAGAGTGGAGACGTGTTCTGGACAACTTGGTCAACAACTGGCCATTGTGGTAAAGGAGACAATGAAGCTGGAAAACAGATGTGAAGGATGAACAGAATCATTCTGAAATATGAAAAAAAATTCTAGATTAAGCATTTTATGCAATACAAGATTTTAAATATCAATATACAGTTTAATTAACAAATCAAATATCATGAGTAGACCCCTTAATGTTTAATCCATATCTTTAGATTAATTTATAAATTAAACTGACAAAACAGCTTTTCTTTGAATCTACTTATGGGGAATCACTTATATTGGGGTCACTTTATATTCAGATGTCCTAGTTTGTTTGTGTTGCTACAACAAAATATGTGGGACAGAGTAATTTATAAGAAAGAGAAGTTTATTTCTTATAGTTCCAAAAACTGTGAAGTCCAAGATCCAAAGCATCAGCAGGTTTGGTTGTCTGGGGAAGGTCTAGTCTCTGCTTCCAATGTGGTTCCTTCAATACCTGTGTCCCCCAGAGAGGGAACATAGTTCCTGGCATGGCAGAGGCAGAAGGGCAAAAAGGCTGGCCAGCCTTGGTCAGGTCCTTTAATAAGGGCACCTAGTGGGGTTCATGTGGGTGGAGCCTCCCAACTCCATCACCTCCCAAGGGCCACTCCTCCCATGGCAGTTGCGTTGGATACGAAGTTTCAACATGAATTTTAATAGGGACAAAAATATTCAAACTGTAACACCAGACATACATTGTGATCTGTGTAGGTTTGGGTTCTTGTGTGGGTTTATTGAGGCAGGTACTTGACATCAAGGCTCTGCTGATTTTCTGTCTAGGCCTAAAATTCATCAGGACTCTAGATAGTAGAGTAGGACATTGAGCCTGTATGCTGTGTCATCCATGTCCTAAACCCAGCTGCTGCCTTCCAAAACTACCACCACATAGGCATGAAAGATTATGAATACAGACCTGAAAGATTCGTAGATGTCTGGTATAGTGTTTGCAACCCAAGTCTCTCATGGCTACAATGAAAGCTCAGAAACAGCTGTTCTTCATATTTCCTGAAGAAGCTTTTGTCGTACAACCAAGCCCTAACCATGTGGCATCAAGGTGTACTGCGGGGCCTGCATCAACACCACACACTGAGCTGAGCTGGAAAGGAGTGTGGGTTGGCCTGGACTCTCAGGAGTCCAGCAGGTGGGTGTTGGGGTGGAGGACCCCACACTCTGGTGCCAACAGCTGCGACTTCACACAAGTCTCCTCAACTTCTAAGGGAGTTAGGTGAGTTTCCTGACAGCAAAATATTAAAATAAATGGCAAAGGAAAGAAATGCCTGGGAAGCAAAAGGAAATAAAGGATCAGCGTGGGTGGGTGTAGTCAGGGAAATCCTATGGCTCTTAGGATTTCCTGACAAAAGGAAGCCAGGCCTCCCTCCTCCATAAGCTGTAGGCGTTAGTCTTGTAACTTCAGGAGTAGGAAGCAAACCTGGGGCCAGAGAGGAGACCTCAGTTATGGATATACAGCTACACAAAAGGCCCTCAAGATCCTAAGAAAAATCAGGCCTCCGGAGCTCTACATCCACATCAGGCATTGCTGTGGGTGAGGAAGGGCCTTGGGGAAACTGTGTCATCTGTTCTTGGTGGTTTTCCCTTCCCTGTGAAGATTCCACACCCTTCCTTTGTCCCTTCACAGGAACTTCAGAGATTTTGAGGTGCTGGAGTGGGCTTAGAGGTGGGTGAGGGGAGCTGTAAGTAGGACCTGGGTTGCTGGTGCACCTCTGGAACCACTTAGGCGACTTGATGCACTCAGCTCTGAATTAAGGAGGGACCAGCAGGAGTGCTTGGTCAGTCTGGAGGCTTGAAGCTTCCTTCCCCAACTTGCTTTCATTATCTTTCTGGTTGGTAACACTTGAAAAGCCGTTAATCAGTTACACGGACTTCTTTGTAGAACTCGGTCAAACCACAGCTACCACCAGAGGGCTATGAGATAAAATCAAGGAAGTAGACTTCACATCTGCCATAAACCTGGAGATTCCAGTCCTTTGCTTGAGTAAAATATGCTCTTTCCTCTTTTGAAACATGTTTTCCTCTTGTTTCCAGCACAGATGCTTGGAATCCAGCCGTGATCAGGATTGTCACCAAGAGCCTCTCTGTCCCTCACACAGCTTGGTATTGCATCATTCTGGTTGGCCTTTCATGAAAGACGTTGGGAACTAGAAAGTACTCAGGGGACAGCTACCAAAGGTACAGGATCTGGAACCTACAATAAATGAAGAATAAGCAAAAGAACTGAACATCTCTGGTTTGGAGAGATTTTATTTTTATTTTTTGGTACTGGGGATTGAACCCAGGGGTGCTTAACCACTGAGCCACATCCCCAGTCCTAGTTATTTATTTATTTGAGACAGGGTCTTGCTAATTGCTTAGGGCCCCACTAAGCTACTGAGGCTAGTTTTGAACTTGTGATCCTTTTGCCTTAGCCTCCTGAGCCACTGGGATTATAGGCGTGCCCCACTACACCTGACTGAGAATGCTAATTTTAAATTGAAGACTATAAGCTGCTTGTAAGGCAGAATTGGAATCAGATATTGCTGATTTTGGCGTTGTAGAAATAAGGACTTAATAAAATTCAGGGCTGTTTAATAATGGAGTGGGCTGGGATGAGGTCATGTGTATCCTGTCACCAGAAATGTTCATGGAGAGTCTGGGTGAGCATCTTTCAGGGAGGTGATCTAGGGGTCTCCTCCAAGTGCCAACTTCTCATGAGAGGCTCTGGATTTTGAACTGCGGTTATAAAAATAGGTGTGTGACAAAGCACCAGCCTTTGGGTGTCCTTCTGGACGAAAGAATGCCTAACATGGGACTCTTGGTTCTATTTAAAGCCAGAATATCTTGGTTGAGTAAAATGCTGGCTTTCTAAGAAAGGATATTAAAACATAAGCAACAGTCTAAGGAAGTGCACAGCACAGAGTGGTGGCGGCCCTGAGATCTGTGGGTGGGGAGGTGTGTAGGAGGTGCATCTGGGCGAGCCCAAGCGTGGGTGCCAGCGAGATTAGTGGAGAGTGATGCCAGGATTGCAGCTGGGGTTTGGAGAGCACTGTGAACCGAGAATGGTGCTAGAACAATGAGTGTGCCCTTAATAGGAGAGGGGTATGAGAGGAGAGGACTCAGATTAGAGATCTTAATAAGGGACGGATTCTGGAAATCCATGAGTTCTAGGTTATTGGAAAAAATTCTGCACTATGTTTTGGGTTACTGAATAGCGATACCCTTTATATTTGACAGGCAGCACAGATTTCTCTGTGCAGGGTCTCAGAAAGGCAGAATGCTAGGGGAGCAAGTAAGAGCGTGGCATTTTCCTGACCTCTTTCATCACCACAGGCTCTGGCCCTAACAGGCTTTTAAGGGAAATGGTACATTCTTTTTGGTGTCTGCCAGTATCAGCCTACCCATGCCCAAGCCCTCAAGGCCCTCTGTATAATTACCCCCAGGAGGCCAGAGGTCATTTAGAACGGCAAGTACAGGCAACACCCAGCTATTAGAAGTAAAATTTCAGAGCTCTCCCTAAATTCTGGCCTGAAGCATTTTGGAGATGGGAGGGGCCCATAGGTGGAGAGCCTTTGAGGTCAGTATTTCTTGCCTGAGATGAAGGCAGTTAGATTTTAAGATTCGCCCCGGCAGGCTTGGTTCGTGCTCCACGCCCAGGTGGCCTCTGCTCACACTGGTGGAGGCCGGCTGTGCCTCTGTCTCAGCCTCCTCAGAATATTCGCACATATCTGTTCTCCTCTCCCTCCTTCCACATTCATCTGGGCTCCTTGGGAAGGAAGCGGAGATGAGACTCAGGGCTGCTTCTGTGACTCCTGGGTTCAGACAGGAGCCCTGAAGGACAGCTTCTCAGGCAAGGATTCTCCAGTGAGTCCAAGAGCAGGCAGCTCGCCAGCAGGTCTCTCTTTTGCTGGAGAGAGAGAGAAGAGGCCCAGAAGTGGGCTGATTGGCAGTTGCTCCTTGGGCAAGATGGCAGCTCTTTCAAGATCTGCCTACACTCAGCTGCTTCCTGTGTTAATAATGTGAGGGGCCCTAGAAGCTCCTGATTTGGAAGAAGCTTCCACATTAAGTTGTTTTCAGGATTAAATGCTACAATTAGGATATATTTCACTGGATTTTAGCATAAATGATGCCCCAAGGTCTCTTTAAAAATGCAATTTTACCAGGAGGCAATAAATTAATCTATTGGTTCATTCCAACCTGTTGAGAAGAGTGTGCTGCCCTGGAAGCATTAGAGCAGGAGAAACAGCCACAGGCAACCAAATATTTTTAATTGAGAGAGCAGAGAGTGCAGAAGCTGCCTTTCCTTTCCCCAGAACTTGCCCTGGGCTGACGCTGACCTTTTCAGGCAGCATCTTCTGGTTCCAGGCCCAGAGCCAGCATAAGGTGTTAGGATCTGAAATGGGTGCTTTCCAAGCCCAGCTTTCAGCTCAGTGTCTCCAGGAGAAAATAACCATGATTCATTGAGTCTCACCATGATCACCTGTTCCAACCTGCCAACCTCGAGCTGTGCTGGCCATCACGGTTGCCTATGTTTGTAGCCTCAGGGTCTTTGTCTTTGATTTTGGCTGGGGATCCCAAGCTCTCTGGAGAAGGCCTGTCACAGCACTGAGCAGGGCAGGCGCAGGGGTTCATTCCTACCCCAGTGCAGAGGCCAGTGTCCGGCTCCAGGAGTCTCACAGAACAAAGGCTGCGGCTCAGATGCTCTGGAGAGCAGGAGCCCACCAGCAGGTGTCAGTAAGTTCTAAGTGTGGGGAGCTGGCAGATGATCACACCAGAGAGCTCTCTTCCAAACCGGTTTAGCATTCAAGACTTCAGAGAAGGGACTGACCTAAGGGCTTTGAGTGATGGAGTTGCTGAAGAGGGGAGTGGGAAGGGTCGTTCAAATCCACTTCCTTCCAGACAAAAAGAGATTTATTGTGTGCCTAAGGATTTGAAGAAGTCGGTCTTACAAGCCCAGGCTGGAAAAGTCACGGTGACTGACAAGGAAGAGATTGGGATGCACCAGACAGCAGTTGTTATATCTATTCCCCTGCCACAGGGCACTGTCCAGCTCAGTCCTCAGCTTGGGAGCAGCTTCCATGGGCACGGGACTGTGATCAGAGTCCACCTGAGCATTGCTATGGGGAATTATGGGTTTCTAATAGCCAAAGGAGTTTAATCTATAGGTCTATGATACTTGATCTGCCAAACCTTTCAGTGCTATGTAAAAACCAGCATGTGATTCTCTGGAAAAGAGATTGACACAGGAGGAGGGAGGTAGAGGGATGCGGGGGGAATGTTGAACAAATTGTATTGCTGCATTGTATGTATCTATGGGTATGTGACAACTAATCCCAACATTATGTAAAACTATAATGCACTAATAAAAATAAATTTAAAAAATAAAAAAGAGAAGACATTGACAGTTCAGAGATGCTCTTATTTTATATTGGAAGCAGTTGTTCAAATAGGAAAGTATCAAAACAAAGTTTTCCTCTGAAAAACAGCTACTATACTTATAAGCTATCTGCATTGAGGCTGTCTAGGAAGTTGATTTTCACTTTGAATCTACATCAATGTGTTCTAAAGGACCAGGGTTGTGCTAAGTAGTGGGTCAATCATTTCCAAGCACTTGGAGATGCTATTGCTGTTCTGACATATGTCACTGGAGCAGTAGAGGGTCTTGAACTAGACCCTAAAAGAAACCACACAAGCATGCAGAGTAGAAGTGATCCCTTAAAAAGCAAAATCCCAGTGTTTCTTCTTTAGTCTTTGAAATTAGATGCATCACCATTAGAGAAAGACTAGAATTGTTTAGAGAGTTTCTTTACAGAATTCATAGTGTCACATAGTGTCACACATTCTGTTACACTGGTTACATTTTATGTCTTCAGTTTTCTTTGTTCAGGTACAAGTTTAAAGTCTTTGCACCTGACCCTGCAGAATACAGCCTGCTCACCACTCTTCTACCTCCGGTGCTCGGCTGGGAGGTCCTTAATGGATCCACGCACCAGATCCCTCTCAAAGTGTGGTCTTATAGTTGATCTCTGACACCAGCATTGATTATTAGTCCATTAGTGTTGGCCTACTGTGTGCCATATAAGGAAAGCTCTTTTCCAGCATAAAATACAGCCTCTGTACTATTTTCTTTCTTTTTTTTTTTAAAGACTCTGAGCAGAAACTTTGCTGGTTCTTATCTGTTCATAAACTGCTGTGAGTAGGCTCAGAGAAACACACAGCTTTAAAATCAATCAACTATAGATTGTGATAGTGATGCTGTGAATATAAATGTTTATGGAAAGGCAAAGGAAGATAAGACCAGTTACTTTTAAGTTCACAATACGTCAGTTTCCTGTCCCTGTGGGCAGAAGATAAATATTCATTGAATGAATCAAAGAATGGTGAGCAGTTGAAGGGGACACAGTCAAATTTTCACATTTTCAAATGTGTTTTGCTTCATACTGGCAGGTACCAGACAGATAGTCAAGGAAACCCCAAGGTCTTCTGTAGAGTACTTTAAAGGAAAGTAACAACCCCAAGCCGCCCCCCCCCCCAATAAAGCACTGGCCGAGTCTGAAGTCTGCTTTCAGTTGGGAATGTTTCCTATTTTTAAGCTCATTTATTCCATGGAATCTTACAGTCATTCCCATATCAAAGGGCCAACCGTGTTCCAACTAACACGAAGGATGGAGATGTATTGATTTTACCGCCCATGTTGGGGACAGAACCCAGGGCTTCCCATATGCTAGGTTAGCGCTCTACGATGGAGCTATGTCCCCAACCAGAAGTGCAGAAATTCTGAGAAGGAGGAGTATTAGCTTCCTAGGATATTCCAGTCAAGTTCCACACAGGGGGTAGCTTCAAACAACAGAGGCGTGTTCTCTTACTGTTGTGAGGGCCAAAGCCGAGGCAGCAGCAGGGCGAATTCCTTCGGAGGGGGATGTTCCTGCCTCTCTTCCAGCTTCTGCCGCTGGCCAGCATGCCTCACGCTCCTTGGCTTGTGGCTGCATCTTCATTCTCGGCACACCCGTACTCAGGGGGCCTCCTTTATTATAAGGACAACAGTCACATTGGATTGAGTGCTCACCCAACTTCAGTGTGACCTCTTTTTAACTAAATTATACCCGCAATGACCCGAGTTCCAAATAAGCTCACATTCTGAGGTTTACATTCTGGGGGATACGACTGAATCTGTAACTGGGGATGAGAAAGTATCTGAGTGAAACACTCGCACAGAGAACACTGGCAAAGTGTTTAAAGTGACATCTTTGTTCTGCATTACGATGGTTCATGGGCCTTTGAAAGAAGCCAAGGCCTCCAAGTGTGTAGCCACAAAGGATAAAAACGTTTCTACATTGTTATTTTCCCCGCTTAGCTCTGATTAGAGCATCAGTAGCCACTTAAAAGGCAAAGGTTTTATATCCCACAGCCAGTTTCCAGAACCATCTTGTTTTCAGGATCCCAAATATGAAGGTGGCTGAAGCATTTAGCTTGGTATTTGTATCAGTAACACCAAAATTCTGTTCAGATGGCTTCTCTGCCTACTGGATTTTCAAAATGACTTCAATACAGGTAGAAACAGGAAAAAAAATCCACACAGGTTAGAGTGCTATGAGGCTGATTTGCAATGAAGGATTGTCTTTAAAATAAGTGGACACTGAAATAGTCCATTTTAAAGAACTGGACTGATAGCCAGATAATGAGGACGACAAAGAGACGCTGTAGTGGGCGTTTTTCACTGGGAAGATGCTGGAATGATGCGTAGTTTGTATTGTGCGGTAACAGTCCACAGACAGCTAATATTGTTTCCAGTCCAGTTATTCATATCTCAGCTCTGCTATAGAAAGAAGTCATTTCGTTCTTTTTACTGCAGACAAAGGAAGGAGTCTGCGCTACTACCCTTCACCCTTGAGTTGGAACAGCCTGTGGCTAATGCCCATTTGCAAAATCCTGGAGAGAATGCTTTACGCGCTCAGCTTTCTGGCCTCCCAATAGACACCACCATCAAGTGTGGACATTAAACGCTCTATTGTGGAAGGAATATCAAGGAAGGAGGGAGCAGAGAGGACCACATGTGTCCAACACTTGGGATTTAGCTTTTTCCCTGAGCACTAGTCACCAGGGCAAATGCTAGATATAGACCATGCCATAGGATCCTCTGGGGCATCCAGAACTTTCCCCAGGTCACAAATGCCTTTCCCTTGGAGAGCTTCCAGGATCTCACATGGCACTAAAGAGATCTAATCCATTGTGGCTGGTTGCACTGAGAGACTCTCTGTTCCCCATTAAATCAATTATCTGGATTATATTCATAATTGATGGCAGAGGGCTTGAGCTGACCAGACTGGTCATAGCAAAAACACTGTGGTACATGATTTAAGCCACAGCTGCTCTGTGGCTATCCGTGGCTGGGTCAGAGAAGGGCTCTAACTAAGCTGCAGCCCTGTGGGCGGTGGAAAGGGCTTTCCCGTAGTAGTGGGAGGTGATGTTTCCACTTAATCTCTGGCACTAGCAAACTGTATGACCCTGAGCAAGATTCTATATCTCAGAGTTACTTATCTCTACATCTTTAACATGAAGCAGTGAAGTCAGTTTTTTTTTCTTTTTTTAGAGAGGGAGAGTGAAAGAGAGAGAAAGAGAATCAATTTTATAATTTTATTTAGTTTTTCATCTGGATTTCATTACTACAACACTTAGTTATGTGTGTAGCTCTGGGGTTCAAACCTGGGTCCTTATACATGCTAGGCAAGCATGATACCACTGAGTCACCACTCCAGCCCTGTCCAGATAGTATTTTTAGTTAGTATTTTTGAAGCAAATGCTAAATATCAGGCAATGTAGTAAACAGTATTTCATTTAATCCTCATAATCAATCATCCATGAAAAATAAGACACAGAGAAGTTTAGTAACTTCCCCAAGGTCACACAACTAGTGAGTTTCAAAATCTACAGGATCTATAAGCTCTCTCTTAATTATAATTTTAATGGTCATTGCTGAAAATCAAGCAGAAGACTTGGTGTACTAACTAAAACTTGGGCTAATTTAGATTCTTGCTACTCAAAGTCCATGGACTAGCAGCATGGGTATCATCTGCCATTTTTTTTTGGGAAATGCAGAAACTCAGGTTTCTGCATTCCAAATCTGTGAATGAGAATCTGTATTTTTAATCAAATTCCAATGTGACTCAAACACCTATAAAGGCTCGAGAGTCATTGATCTAAGGCCAAACAAAGGCCAGTCAAATTGGAACCTTCACAAAGAGCTTCTATTTTCTCTCATCTCTGGTAAGCTCTGAGGGTCCTAGACTGGAGTGCCAGGTGAGGGGTGCTATACCTTCTTACTACATGTTGCGTTAAGCCATTTGAAGTCTCTGCATTTCATCTTTTATTTCTTACTAAAGTCATATGCTCCAGGCTTTTAGCTCTTCTTTCGAACGGTAGCCTCCAGTAACCAAAAGGAGAGCTGGAGTTAGAAATCATCTTTGTGGGCAACTGCATGGGGGAGGCATTAGGAACGGATTAATGGATGTGCAGGATGAAACTCTCCAGTGTCCTTTTGCAGGCAGGAGAAATTGCTGTTCTAACTCTCACCCTGGCTTCCCTCCTTTATTTAACAATGACTTCACACAAAAGCTTTTCTATGCAAAGATAATTGGATTTCTAACTCTATTTGTTCAAAACTCACTTAACATTATAATAGCCCTGGTTATGTTGTTTGTATCAACTCATCAGTAGCGAAGTACCAGTTTCTGGATGCATGTCTAGATTCTTGTATATACATCTAGCATTTCCAAAGCAGGAAGGAAAGAAGAAACTAGAAATAGAAATCCATTAATAAAAACGGGTACCACATGTGCCTTGCTCCACCAGGCTTACATGAGCTGGATAAGTTTAGGTTTTCCACATCTGAGCGCTATTTTTATCTTACCTATGTTTATATTTGTTCAGAGTTTAATCACTGTGATACTTTCAGCAAATGGGTCACCGAAGAAGAACTCGGAAGGAGAACACAGCCTGCGGTAGGCATGACTGAAGCGCCAATTTCACTCAGTCTAGAATGAATTAAACATACACTTTAATCCAACAGTGATTACCCCTCTCGATGGAGGCTGTAATAGAACCCTGCTTCCTGAATATGCTAAAGATCCTCTCAGACATTTTTAGCGCTCAAAACATTGGGTATATGGTGCTTTGCTATTTTTATCTGTAAAGCAATCTGGTGGATACACTAGGCTGAACCTTGGTCTGGAGGTCAGAAAGTCTGGTTTGGAATGTGACTGATGTTACCAGGCACATGGCCTCAGGTCACTCACTAAGGGTCCTAGAGACATAATTTTCTTATTTAGATAATAAGAATAATAGAAAAGTTTATATCACTGAAGATAGTATTTATTAACTTCATACGGCTGCTCAAATTATCTCCTGGGGCCTCAGTATTCTGACCTGTTAAGTGGACTAAAAGCTAATGTCTAACAGATTAGCTGCAAGTATTAAATGAAATAATATACATGAAATGATAAAGAACCACAGATGTTTCTCGTTATCCAAGACAATTGACGTTAAAACCATTAAAAGGGAAATCACCTAAAACAAAAAACAAATATCACAATAAATGGTATTTTAAAAGTATTGATGGGATTTTATTATTAAAAATAAAAAGTAAAAAAATAGGTTAGTATGTTTTAAATTTACTATACAATCTATAATTGTAATCATTTGCTGATTTTTAGAATCAGAAAATGAATCGAGTGCTGATCTTTCGGTTTAACTTTGTTGACAAAACCTTAAGGCCTGCTTTGCATGTGACCTTTGCTACGGGGCATTCAGAGTGCCATTTTGGCAAAAATTTTAAAGGACTTTGCTCATTTCCCCAAGGGCCTATTTTAGGTCTCTGATATTCAAATCACTCTTTGGAAGTTCACATTATGTCCCAGTAGCAGTCGGCTGAAAGCCTGCATCTATTGGGGTATGCAACTTCACACTCAATTTGCATTTGATTTGCATTGTATTATTGACCTCACGGGAGTGTCTCACAAAGATCTTGCTGCCAAGTGTGAGTGTAGGCACCAGCCTTCATGGGAAGTTAGGACTGACTGTGAACTAATTGCATAAGTGGTCAGTTCATTAGTGAATCTTTTTCTGTCCTGAGAATTTTTGCTTCCCCACTGGATGGTCTTGGAAACACATGAATATAGTTAATGAATCTCTCTTCTTCCTCTGCCATTAACACCCAAGGATTTTATTAGGAACTAAATTCTTAAAAAAAATAGATCATATATGAAGTGCCCTTGGATGGGAGAAACCATTTACAAGCATCCTTTGATATACCTCGAACAATGAAAAACCAAGCCGATCCCTGATTTAATCTTACTTTAATAAATTTGCGTTTCCAGGAATCACTTTTCTTACAGCAGGTCACAGCCACATTTCAGCAGTGAGTTGGGGGATCAAATGATGTTGCCTCACTTCAGATCCAGAACATTTTGAAGAAAGGCACAGGTGGACCAGGCACGGAAATAAATTCCCAGGTGCAGGAAGAGTTAACTTTGGGCGGAGTGCGCTGCCCCCTCCCTGCTGCCTAGCTCAGTTCTTCCAGCCCTTTGCAGGCAACAGGGTTGACTATTAAAGACACCAGCAGCCCTTCTCTTCCTGAGCACCTCCCTACCCCATAAAGTCCCTGACAGGTCTGAAAAGAAAAGTGATCATCAGGAACACTAAAGTCCCCCTTTCCCCATCTTGAAACAAACTCCACTTTACTGTCCTATGGGATAAGACTGAGATCAAACAGGATTTCATGGAGTTATGGTTAGGTTTCCTGAACAGGCACAAACAGGAATAAACAGGCAACTATGAGCAGAAATTTAGGAAAAGAGCAGGGATTTTTCAGGGTAACATTAAATGATCTTATCTTGCCAATACTAGCCAAATCGCTTCCTGTCCGGTCGGCCGGGTTCTAACCTAAGGGACGGGCTGGGGATGAGAAAAACCAGAGGCGGGAGACCTGGAACTGTCTTTCTTTATCCAAGCTTTACATCTCTGTTTTATACACATATAGTGTCTTAGTCCATTTGTCCATTTGTGCTGCTAAGACAAAATGCCTGACATTGGGTGATTAGTCAGTGGAGCCCAGGAGTTCAGACAAGTGGAGGCAACTTGCAAGACTCCATTTCAGAACAAACATGGACAGCAATTTCTCACAGTTCTGGAAGCTGGGAAGTTCAGGATCAAAGCATAGGCAGGTTAGGCTGATGACAAGAGCCTATCCTTCAAAGAAGCAGGGACACTACGTCCAGCAGAAAAGTGTGAGAGGTCCCGACTGCTGGCTGGAGCCCCTTCTTTAAGGGCCTTCACCTCGCACCCCTTGAGGTCGCTCCTTCCTCCTAGGGGAGCGCATTAGCTCATCCATCACCACACCTGGGTTTCGGAGGCACACGTTTGACCAATAGCAGTGAGAAGCCTCCACGTGCGCCTTTTGAGGGCTCTGGAGTAATTGGCAGGTGATGCCAATGCAAAACGCATGGAGCCCGTGTCCACACCCTGTTTTTCAAGCTTAAAAAGCGTGCGAGGGCAGCTGATAAAATGGAGTGAAGGTCAGCCCCAACAGCTTTCCGTTTCTGCAGCCAAAGCTTGGCATGAGAAGCTTGAGTTCTGAGAATCTGGGAGATTTTGAAATGCATTTTTCTCTTTTCTTCTTTCCAAGGAGCTCGGCGGGCAGAGGGGGGCAGTAGGAGCGCTGGGTGGCAGGAAGGGAGGCACACTCTGTTCGTGGGGAGGCGGTCTTTGGAGGAAACGGGCAATTTCCATCTGAAGTCCTCTCGCGACAAAAGTGGAACTGCCCAACCTTTTCCTGCCAGCCTGGGCCTGCCAAGCTCCCACACACGCTCCAGAAAGAGAGGAGCCAAGTGTTGACAGTGCGGAGCCTCATTTCACCACATCCTAAGACAGTTCCGAACGCTTGTAGCTTCTCGTTTAGGAAAGGGAGGAGAAGAGCCCTGAGGAAAATTCCTTTTGAAGGTATAAGCTCTAACGTCTAAAATCTGTTCACGAACTGCACACTTCTCTCTGTTCTCTCTGGGGAGCTAAGTTTTCTCCAAATGAATCATAGGGCTGAGAAGCATTCAGTGAGAGATCTTAGGGGTCTCCATTCAACACTAAGAAAATCCCAGCCTCAAGGGAGCTAGCCCGGAGCACCTCCGGCAGGCTGTTCATATCTCAGTTTACAAATCTTTCTGTTCTCTAACTCCTTGACCTTGGTGTATCCTGAAGGTGGATTTAGGAATGTTGTGTGACTCTGGCCTGCAAAAACACATTGAGAGGTGGCCAGAGTCCTATGACATCAGAATTCAAGCCGGGTAAATGGAGAGGTGGGGGGAAGGGAAAGAGAGGGGCTGAGTAGAGTCTCCCCAAAGGCATCAGGGTGCTTTCCTACCTTTAGTAGGGGGCACTTGAGCCACGAAGGAGCTCAGAGAACATTCAAGGGCGGAAAGAGAAACTCCACAGACTCTGAATAAACCTTGAAGATAAAGTCTGTTGCTTTATATCTGAAGAAAAAAAAGGATGATTCCATGGGAAAAGGCAGTCAGCGGGGAGATAACTATCGCTCAAGGACTGTCCTGTGCTTTCTTAGGAGGACACAGAGAACACAGCAGTCATGGTCTTCCATCTGTGGGAATTTACCATCAAGGTGGGGGAGATAAGATAAAACATCTGGCACTAGAAGGAGCGATTCTCTAGGGGCAGTGTGCCATGTTTTGTTTCTAGAATCTGATTTCTAGGCAGGAATTCTGGCTCCAGCCACCTACCGGCTGTTTAATCTCAGGAAAGTTACTTCAACGCCCAGAGCCCAGTTCCGGCCTTTCCAGCATGAACGCCACAGTGCCCCTCTCACAGGCATGCAATGAGCTGTCCCCGTTAAGCACTTGGCACATGAGAAGTTCTCAGTAAACACCAGCAATTAGTACTATTTATTATCCAAAGACGGAATGCACATAAGCTCTAAAATAGTATGGTATGGCCTCGAGGAACCAGCAGCACAGAGAAGCAGAAAACAAGTTGGATTTGAGGTGCACTTGGAAAAACAGGCTGCATTTAGATCAGCAGTGGAGAAGGGCAACAATAATTTCAGGACAGGCAGAAATGTGAGAGTTGGCTCAAATCGCATGTTCCTGTGCATGGGAGGTGTGCCTGTCGGTCAGCCTGCAGGAGGGGCCTGGCGAGCATGGGGGGAACCGGATTCCCTTAAATCTGCAGACCAGGAAAAACGCCCTGGAGTAAACCCAGTTGGATGTGATAGGGAGGAAGGGGACAGTAGAGGAAGCACGCAAGACCAAAGGGGCCAGGGCTACAGAACAACAGGAGAGAGAGCCAGGAGTCAGGCTGGCCAGCTACTTGTGACAGGATGACCTGGGGGTGTGGCAGGGGGCAGGTCTGACCTGGGGGATTTGCAGTGGGGTGGAGCGATGGATTAGAAAGACATTTACAAGAAATAGGATTTAGTTACATGCGTGTGCACAGGGCTACTGTGGTATATGAAAGTCTTGAACACTTATGTTTTTTTTTTTTAAAGAGACAGAGAGAATCAATTTTATTCAGTTTTTCATCTGGCCTTTTTTTCCCAAACACTTAGTTGTTCATGCGGTGCTGGGATTTGAACCCAGGTTCTCACACACGCCAGGCAAGTGCTATAAATGCTGAGAGACGGCTCCAGCCCAGATATTTGTCTACAAGGGGCAGAATTGCACTCCAGTTAAACTGAATAATTAAACATTTGTATACAAGCACAGGAACTCAGGAGAAGCTAAACAAACTTCCAAATGCAATTCCCTGGGAGAGGGAACCGAGTCTCTTCTGTACCCAAATGGCTCTAGTGAGATGCATGTGGTTCATCGTAGCACTTCACCCATCACAGCCTTGACTCTGTTCCACGTCTGAACCTCACTTCTCTCTCTCTGACTGCCTCCTCCCCTTTATAAATATACTCTATATTCTTTATACTGTCATGAGGATAATATTTCACAAACATTAAACTAATCTGTTTTCTTGTCCTTCTCAGACTATTCTTTCCTACCGCTGAGGCTCGGTCTTGAAATCCCTTGTCCTTTGAGGGGGAAAACAAAAGATTTGAAAACCAGGCTTGGAGAAAGAATTCTCTACATCTTTTTTAGGATTTCAGAAAGTAACTTGCATGATTCTGATGACAGAATCCTCCTGGGGTGTGGAGGTGATACCTTTCTATCTCTGATGGAAAAGTCACAAGGCTCAGCTAGTGGTGATGCGTCACAGGTGAAGACATGGGAATCCCCACCTTCTCTAGCCTGAAGGACTGTGGGAGGAAGGAGGGGCAGTGATGCACAGAGGCAATTTCTCTTATAAACTTCTACCTCAAGGCCAAACTTCAAGAGCAGGGAATGGGCAGCTTTAGGAACATCCAGGTAATTTGGAGTACTTAAGTAGAGAGAAGTATTTAAGTACTCCATGCTTGGGACTCTGAGAGGCAATCACTTCCTACTTAGCCCTCTGCAGCTCTGGGACCACTTCCTCAGCGTGAACCTGATAGTACTGAATGAGAAGACACAAACTTCCTGGTGTTTGTTTTGGATTTTTATTAGTTCAACATATTCCTATATATTGAAGGGATTCATTGCTACACATTTGCATATGCATATGTAATAACAATGTAATTTGAACCCAATCCTTATCCAGGATCTCCCCCTTCACGCACTTCCCACTGTCTTGTCTCCACTGTAATTTCCCCCTATTACAGATATAAATGTCCATATACATCTATATTAATTTTTGAATTTTCAATTTGTAAATGCTTACATGAGTATTATCTGGCTTCTCAGGGAAGTGAAATGTACCCTACAGAATTAATAAGCGTGTTTTTTCCCTCCATTTCCTCCCCCTGACCTCTCCCTACTTCATAGCTATAGTCCCCCCAGATTGTGTGTTACTTTGAACTTGGTGGGTCTAGGAAGTAAGCTTGACTAACTTTCACCTTATGCTTGGTTTTACTCAAGCTTCTACGTATGAGAGAAAACATTTGAACCTTTAGTCTCTGGGTTTGGCTGGTTTCACTTAGCATGATCTTTTCCATTTCCATCCATTTACCTGCAAAAGTCATGATATTGTTCTTTCTAATGACAGAATGGAACTCAATTGTATACCACACTTTTTGGATCCATTCATCCAGTGAAGGGCATCTGGGTTGATTCCATAATTTAGCAATGTAAATTGAGCTGCTATAAGCATTGATGTTGCTGTGTCTCTGTAATAAGCTGATTCTAGCTTTTCTGAAAAAATACTCAGGAGTAGGATAGCTGAGTC
This sequence comes from Aplodontia rufa, assembly GCA_004027875.1. Lineage (NCBI taxonomy): Eukaryota > Metazoa > Chordata > Mammalia > Rodentia > Aplodontiidae > Aplodontia > Aplodontia rufa. The sequence continues at coordinate 90,820 of PVKS010004541.1, forward strand.
AGATGATGATTCCATCCCTAATTTTTTGGGGCATCTCCACACTACTTTTCCTAGTGGCTGTACCAGTCTGCAGTCCCACCAACAGTGTGTTAGTGTTCCTTTCTCCCTACAACCTCTCCAGCATTTGTTATTGTTTGTATTCTTCATCTTTGTTATTCTGACTGGAGTGAGGTGAAACCTTAATGTAGTTTTAATTTGCATTTCTCTGATTGACAACTGATGTAGAACACTTTCGCATATGTTTATTGGCTTTTTGAACTTTCTCTGTTGAGAAGTTTCCGTTTGGTTCCATAGCCATTTATCAATTGGATTGTTTGTGTTTTGGGGTGTTTTTTTTTTTTTTTCAAGTTTCTGGTCTGATTGCAGTACTCTAGTGATATGGACTCAATGTAGAGGAAGCTGAAAGCTTGGAGGAGCTTAGATTTTAGCATGGGAGCTCCATGCTGTGGCAAAATTAATGGAAGGCACAGTCTCTTAGGAAAAAAAATTTTTTTTTAAAGAGAGAGGGACAGTGAGAGACAAAGAGAGAAGCAAGTTTATTTAGTTTTTCATGTTGCTTTAGTTGCTCCCACACTTCGTTGTGTATGTGGTGCTGGGGTTTGAACCCACATACTTGTGCATGCAAGGCAAGCACTGTAACCACTGAGCCACTGTTCCAACCACTCTTAGGAAACATTTTAAAAATCAGCCAAATGGAGTGAGCCTGCATGAGCCTGGGAGTGCCACCAGACACTCTCCAAGCTGCAAAAAACCTAACCAAGTAACACCTAACCTTTTGAACCTCTTTCTCCTCAAATCCTGAAGGTTACAGAAGCTCCATTTACCCCATAGTCCCAGATGCCATTTTGAATTAGAAAAGGGAGTGAAATAAAATTCATACCCAAAGGAATTTCAACATTATTGCTTCAAATCAAGAACTGGACTAAGGTATCTTGTTTTATTTTGTTCCTTTTGTTATTTAGTTGGTGGGGGTTCATGAAAGAGATCAAAGCAATTACAAATCAAATGAAGAATCTATTTTCATCAGGCACAGTGTCACAAGCCTGTGATCCCAGAGGATGAGGCAGGAGTGCAAGTTTGAGGCCAGCCTCAGCAACTTTGCAAAACCCTCAGTAACTAAGCAAGACCTTGTCTGAAAATAAAAAATAAATAAATAAAAAGGACTGGGGATGTGACTCAGTGGTAAATCACCCCTGGGTTCAAAGAAGAAGGAGAAGGAGGAAGAGGATCTGTTTTCTCTGTCCAGTGGGATTGTAGCTTAATTTTATAATACCTCTATGAGAATGTCTACTTGTTCACAGTTTCCACTCTCTAATAACCTC
>PVKS010004542.1:0-92207 GCA_004027875.1 Aplodontia rufa
CTATCTCTCCACAGCCCCTCCAGCATCTATTATTGTTTATTTTCTTCATCTTTGCCATTCTGACTGGTGTAAGGTGATATCTTAATGTGGTTTTCATTTGCATTTCTCTGATTACTAGTGATTTAGAGCACTTTCTCATGTATTCATTGGCTTGATCAATGTCCTCTGGTGAGAAGTCTCTATTTAGCTCTTTGGCCCACTTATCAATTGGGCTGTTGGTGTTTTTGTAGTTGACATTTTTGAGGATTTTATAGATTCTGGATATGAGACTGGGATCTTCATTTTTAATAGCTCCTGAGAGCAAGCCTACATGTCTTATATTTATTATAGCACTGCTTTTAAAGCTATCTTTACTCCAATAAGAGGAAGTGGCTTAAATGCATTTACTTCATAAAAACGTTCCATTCTCGTACAACATTTTGTGAACTGAAACTGTAGATGATAAGTTCTCTCTACCTTAGGCAAGAACTTTCATTACATTTAGTGGACTTTGCAAAACGTGTAAATAGATGAGTGTGGATTTGCAGAATAGAAACCAGAATGTAAGGGAGCTCAAAACCATGAGAACCACATGAAAGAGATTTTTTTTAAGTGGGCTATATAATCTTTGTAGGTATTACTAATTCTAACAGTTTTTTTTTTTTACTTGTTTTCCAATTGTTAACACTTTCAGAAAAACAGGAACATTTTCCGAATACGTATTAGAGGAGGGAAGTAATTATATTAAAATCAGATATGGAAAGTCATAGAAAAATATGAGAAGCTCTAGAGGGCGAAGAACCCTCTTGAGGCTGACAAGAGAGAGGAGGGGGAAAGGGAGGAAGTTGGAAAAAGGAGTTAGAGAAGAAGAAGAAACAAAGAGCTTATAGTTTAAAAGACAAAGATACATTAACCAATCGTAATGTGTAAAGGTAGAAAAAAATGGAGGGAAAGAGGAATAAGACATGAAAAATGAAGGAAAGTAGGTAGAAAAAAGGAAGGAAGGGTAATTGAGAGTTTATTACACAATTCTTCCTTCTGCACTGTACATTTGAAATTATCTAGAAATCAAAAGAAAAATTTAAAACAATTTGATGATTAATATGTTTAGTTAACATTTTCTGCTTATTAGTTTTGTGCAATGATTATTTCCATAGTAGTACATGAGAATTTAATAAAACTACTTATTTAGCAAAGAGGAAACAGAAAATATCAATTTATACATATAAGATCAACCTCTATATAAAGGAGATTTACTCTGATTCTTTCTCAGATTCTGATAATAGAATGCATACTGTAAGATGAAGTCATATTATAGAAATAAGTGGGAGATTTTGGCAAACTATGTGCAATACTATTTAGATGTAAACAGCACATTAAGTATTATCTCAAGATGTAACTAATTTCAATTGCACATTAATTCAAAGCCCATGACCTTGTTTGTCATGATTTAAATAGAAACTGCTACAAAGAAGTATGGTGTTACTATAACAAACTCCTAAAAATGTGGAAACAATTTTAAAATAAATCCTAAAAATCTGTATCTAGACAAATACTATATGTTGGAGTGTTTTAGGACTTGCTAATAAAATAGAGGCAAAATAATATTTGATATAGCTACTAAACTGAATATAACTTTTAGAATTACCTAGTAAACATATCATAAAAATGATTTTTATACATGTAATGAGATTGAGTTGTCTACTTTTTAAGAATCTTTAATCATTAAACTAAAAATCAACTATTAAACTAAAAATCAACTTTCAAATAACAAGTGTTCTGTAACTGGATAGAAGGTTAATATAAAAAGTGAACATGTTCTCATGCATTAAAATTCATCATGTAGAAAATGCCATTAAAAATTTTATTGAAGTTGATTAAAGGAAATATCATTTCTAGTAACAAGAAATATGAACAGCTTATATAAAAGTGAAATACAAACTCAGAGATATATCAGAAAGGCTGGCTGAGGGTCTGGAGCAGTTGCTCAGTGGTTACGGTGCTTGCCTGGCATGAGTGAAGACCCAGGTTCAAACCCTAGCACCACATATACAAAGAAGTATCAGAGCAACGAAGGTCACATGAAAAGCTAAATAGAAAATTGATTCTTTCTGTGTCTCTCACTGTACCTATCTCTCTCTCTTTAAAAAAATGAAAATTATGTTTTAAAAAGTTAATATATTCATAATTAACCTGTAGTATTTAGTGCAAATAAAATAAAACTCAAATAAAATCTGAATAAATTTTCATGGGCATTGAAAGATTCTAAAATATATCTTAAGGAAGTAAATAAAAACACTTAAAATAACAGTAATGAGAATATTGTTCTTAAAGACTATATAAAAACACAATAAGTAATGAAAACATTTATAGTAATCATTGCTATGTATTAAAAATTATGAAAACAAATTTAGAAACTGTAACAGATGTATCATTGAGGAATGATTTTTAAAGCGGTTTTGTACAAACCTTTTTCTGACATCATATATGAAAGTGAATTTCAGAATTAAAACCCTGAAAATGAAAATTAGCATATTCAAAATCTGGATGGATCTGTAAAGAATAGCAGAAATTGCATATTTTTTAAATGGAAAAACACAACATAAAAGATAAATTTGTATAATATTAACTAATTAAAACATGAAGCATTACAAAGATAAGAGGCAAATAATTGTAAAAATATGAAAAGTATCTTCATTATATAAAACAATTACAAGATTTTAAAAAGAAAGCCACTTATAAACAAGGGCATAATTCATATTATAAGCATATTTCAAGGGAAAATGAAACTAACAGCCAAGTATTTATAAAATATTTGCCATAAGCTAGCTCAACGATATGTAACTTAAAACAATGAGATAGGGTTTTTCACACATTTAAATTAAAGCAGAACATTTTCCAATGGTAATATTGAAGGCAGTAGAATAGACATTAAATGAGACTGGAAACTGATAGTTTTATATTCATTCATCAACTTTGCTATAAAGATTTTTTCTTTATTTAAAAATAATCCTCTTTAATATCATTCTTCTTCAATTGAAGCCATTTAAAATATAAAATAAGGAATATTTGCTTTGGTCCAATTGGTAATAAGAGTGTAAGAAATAAAGGTTTGCAGTAAGTTTTTATTAACTGAAAAATTAAGCACTTGTGAAATGAATATTCATCTGCTTCTATTTACACATTAAAAAGATGATAACAGTGTGTTAAAATTTACCATTGGCTGAGTCACAGTCTGGGGTTTTTGTTGTTTACCTGCTAATTATTAAGCTTGACTAAAATTCCTTGAATTCTGGTTACTTATTTATAAATTGATGAATCTGAACTAAATTAACTATCTTAAGAATTGACCATCTCTGGAAAGCTAGCTGAAAGAATAAAATTTTTAAGTCTATGAAAAGCTGTTATTACTAAACACTATTCCCAGTAATGTTGTCATTGAAAAGTAAACCTCATTGTAAACCTTTAATCAACATTTGGTGCTCCAAATGTATTTTATACGTCATTGATAAATTTAAGAACATGCTGTTATAATATAAATGCTATAAAAATAGCAGAAGTGTCATCTTCAGCTTAAGAGAAAACAGGGACTGGAGTGGAGGCTCAGTGGCTCTGGCGCTTGCTTGGCATGTGCAAGGACGTGGGTTCAAACCCCAGCAACACGTACACAATGAAGTGTTGGAGCAACGAAAGCCATATGATAAACTAAATAAAAATTGCATTTCTCTCTCTCTCTCTCTTTCTCTCTCTCTCTCCTTCTCTTTAAAAAAATAAAAGAAAAAGAAAACAGATATCTTGTTTACCTTTACTGGTATGTCAAGGGGCAGCTGTGCAAAAAATAAAATCTCATGTGCCTTCTGACACTATTACTCTTTCCTAAATTAAACACAAAGACAAAGAGCCTCCTGGGTAAAATATCCCTAATGAACGGAAAGTTGACATTAAAATGTGACAGGATGACAGACAGAATAATCTGAGGAACTCAAACATTCTTATTGCATTGGATGAATAGACAAGAGATGGGTGATAGACAAACTTAACATCTTAATTTATCTTTGTCATTGTAACATGTATTTTAATGGATGCAATAATAATCTAAAAGTTCATTTTGAAAGATACAAAGTTTACAGAAAGGCATTCCTGTGGAAGCTACATGATAGCCTATGCCAAGACAGGCCATAAACACATATATACATCTGCATGTATATAGTTGGTCCTCATTGCATTCTTACTTGAAGAGCAATTCATAACTAGTACTGAAATATAAGTTCCATTAAAATGAGAATTTTTGTCTCATTTATTGACTGATGCATCCTGAGCTCCTAGAAGAGTGTCTGGCATTTAGTACACAAGCATTTGCTAAATGAAAGAATATATCAGACATAGGAAATATATCCAAAATTTTCACATAAGTTCACTGACTAATGTTATTGTTAAAATGTCTTTTTCAAAAAATGTAGTATTAAGGGACTGGAGAGGAGCTTAGGGGTAGAGTGCTTGCCTAGCATGTGCCAGGACCCAGGTTCAATCCCCAGCACCACATACCCAGCACACAAAGTGGTGGGAAAACAAAAAAAAAATATGAAAAGTCAAAATTAATTTTTTCTCACTCTTTCTCTTTAAATATTAAAGGAAGCACAACAATTTAGTTTATGAAGATAGCAAAAAGATTGTAGTGAATGCAAGGTAAATGAATACAGGCCAATGAATATATCAATATTCAGGATGAATTATTAGATTACTGGGTAAGTAACTTTTTTATTGGTTCAGCATAGTCTTACATACTGGAGGGAATCATTGTTACATATTCACGCATACATAGATATTGACAAAGTATTAAGCCCGATCACAGTCCAGGATCTCCCCCTTCATCCATTCCCCAATCTCATATCTCCTCTCTACTACCCCTAAGTTATAGATAGAAATGAGAATATACATGTATATTAATTATTGAAATTTCTGGGTTTATATGGCTGCCTGAGTGTAGTTTGTCTTCTCACGGAAGTCAAGTGTTTCCAGCTGTATTAATAACCCCAATTTTCCCTACCTCCCTCTTTCTCCTCTCCCCCAACCTTCATAGCTATGGTTCCCATAGCTTATGTGATATTTCAACTTAGTGGGTTTATTAATTAAATTTAGCTAACTTTCATCCTGCCTTAAGTTTTTACTTTAGCTTCCACAAATGAGATAAAACATTCGGCCCTTGAGTCTCTGGCTTTGGGATATTTCACTCAGCAAGACTGTTTTCCATTTTTACCTGTTTAGCCATGATATCATTCTTTCTAATTGCAGAGTAGAACTCCATTGTGTGTATGTCTGTGTGTGTAGATAGATCAATCAATACATGGATCAATCACAGTTTTTGGATCCATTCATTCAGTGAAGGGCATCGAGGTTGTTTCCATAATTTAGTTATTATAAATTGAGCTGCTATTAACAACGATGTAGCTGTATCTCTGTAATATGCTGATTCAAACTTTTCTGAGAAAACACCCCGGAGTGGGATAGCTGGGTCATCGTACTATGGTTCCATCCCTAGTTTTTTGAGGAGTCTGCATACGGCTTTCCAGAGTGGCTGTATAAGTTTGCAGTCCCACAACAGTGTGTTAGTGTTTGTTTGTCCCCACAACCCCTTCCAGTATCTGTTACTGTTTATATTTTTCATTTTTGCCATTCCGACTGGGTAAGTAACTTTTTAACAAGTTTTACACAAAATAGGGTAATAAAAATAATAGCATGAAATATAAAAAAATTATGTTCACTGGTTATTTGTCCAAATCCAAAACTTAGTGACTAACCAACACTGAATCTTTGCACCTCTTACAGTTTCCGTGTGTCAGGTGTTCAGGGATGGTTTGGCTGAATAGTCTGACTCAGTTTCTCTCATGAGATCATAGCCAAAAATACCAGAACTGATGTTGTCTGAAACCTTGTCTAGGTTTGAGGATGAACTTTATATATATATTTTTTTAACAATTTCCATGTAGTTTTCAATTATTTTTTCCTTGGTGCATTACAATTAGATATACTAATGGGATTCTTTGTGACATTCAAGCATACACATATGGGGATCCACTTTAAAGATAGCTTGCTCACCTGCCTGACAAATTGATGCTGACTGACAGATCTCAGTTCCTCCCTATCTGGACTCTTCCGGTGCTCTTGAATGTCCTGACAATATGGCAACCTGCTTGCCCCAGAAGAAAGCTCAGGGTAAAAATCCACAGGAGTGTGTGTGTGTGTGTGTGTGTGTGTGTGTGTGTGTGTGATCTATCTTCAGAAATCACACAATGTCACCTACATTACATTCTATTCCACAGAAGAGTCTTAAGTGCAGTCCACACTCTTGGAGGGGAGGAATTAGTCTGCTCTTTTCCAAGGGAAGAGTATCAAAGAATTTGTGGGCATATTTTAAAATCTCCAAAATGTAAGCAGTTATTTACCTGACATGAGCTCCTAATCCACTGTTATTGCCATATAAGAAAAAAAAAGAGGCTTTTGCAATTTTGGAATAAAATGAGTCACATAATTTTCCAAGATGTTCCTGCATACTAAAAGTTCCTCTTGGGCTGGAGCGGCAGCCTGGTGATTACAGCGCTTGCTACAATGTGCAAGTACATGGTTTCAAACCCCAGCACCATGTACTCAATGAAGCAATGAAGTGTCTGAGCAATGAAAGCCACATGAAAAAATTAATAAAATTGATTCTTTCTCTCTCTCTCTCTCTCTCTCACTGTTTCTCTATCTTAAAATTTAAAAATTCCTCTAAAGCTAGTAGAATTACTTTTTTCTATTTTCTACTTCACTTTGCCTACGAATACATATTATATATATAGGGATACTTTATTGCCATTGGTTCTCATATTTATTGTAGCTGTATCTAAGAACTTCCTCCAGGCCCCGTGTAAACTGCACATCCTTAGGTTCCATCTCATCCCTACTCAATTAGAATCTTGTGGATTAAATGCCAGGATCTTCATTTTTAATATGCTCCTGAGAGTGATTCCATTTTACAGGCCCGCAAGCTGTAATAGGCCAAATAGAAAGAAATAGCGTAGCACTTTAAGTGTAGCAAAACTAGGAAAGATGTCTGGACGTAATTCTCCCATGTCAAGGGCCAGTCAATAAAAATAGGATTACAAATGATTTTTTTTCAATTATATGAACTACAGCATCAAATAGAACTTCTGGAGGAAAATCATGTTTTACACAAATCTGCTTTAGGCTATAAACTAAAAAGGAAATATTGATAGGCCTAAATCATTACAGAAACCTGGAAAAGTTTTAAATGGAAAAAAAATGGCATCATGGAAAATTAGGCTTCTGAAATACAAAGCAAGAAATGAAAAGAAATCAAGCATCACTCATCACCAGTTAAAAGGATGTTCTAGAAAATGTTGGTGCATAATGAGAAAAGGAAGGCAAAAGCCCTGACAGTGACTCTTCCCAGACAACAGTAATGTTCATAATTATCTTCTTCTGAAAATAAAGAAATAAACCATCATTTAATATTTATAAAATGTCAGAAGATAACTAAGTGAATAGCTCTAACTTTATTAAATTTTAATTGTATTGAAGCAATTTTCAATGCACATTATTTTACATTACTTTTTAAGTAAATCTGGAGCTTCATGAAAGATGTCTGTGGTCCTATTTTGCCCCCCACTCATTCACAGTATTGGAAGAATTCATCGAACAATGTATGACATGGATAGCAATGAATGGCAGGTATGTTTTTGTTTTTTTGTTTTAAATAGATACCTTCTGAACATGTACCAACAAAAGTATAGCCTTTCAAGGTACTCATTTTATCAGATCATAGGCTTTCTGCAAAGATACCAGTATAATTTTAGGGATTACTTTCAAATCAGTTAGCAAATTGTGTATGAAATGAAGCAAAAAATAAGTTATCTGTATGTTTTGTAGAAAGTACAAATAAGTGTCCTGAAATGCATATTTCTGACCAGAACCAGAATTGGAACTCATATGTTCTGAGCCATTGTATCTAGGTTAAATCCATTTTACTCCTGTTTGACCTAAGTGTGATAGTTCCAGGTTACTTTTAATCACAAAAGTCTTATTCACTTGAATTCTCACAATTTTACCAAACTTTATGTGAATAATTTGTTTCCCTTTGCAATTAGCCTTTCCTTAGCTATAATTCTAAATTGTACTTCCAATGTAAAAAAAAAACATTATTTTTCATTTGATATGTATACGTTTCCTTGGAAGAAAGCATATGTGGTCATGGTATGAATCAGTTTTCCTATTGTATTCATGATAAATATGCAACATATATGTACATGCACACACATACATATATATAAATAAATATAGGAATGGAGTCATAATGATACCTTAAACTTCGCAGATATCTGTAATTTATTATGATATATATTTCACATGTGTAATAGGCACATGTAATGCTAAAGAACCAGGACCAAACAGGTTAAACAATTTGATTAAAATTACAGCAATGGGAAAACACTTTTATGATCTAGCTCACACCTAAAAAAAAAAAAAAGTCCCATTTTCACCTCTCAACTGAGAATTGCCTCAGCTCATTAATCACTCTCCCGGGAAAGAACATTTTTCCTACTTGTCAACACCTGCTAGCTATATATAATATTTTTAATGCCACTAATTAGCAATAACTCAATAATTAAAAAACTTTAAATTTTAAGAGGTACATTCTCAAACCTATTTTTCAGGTTATATATTGCTGCCTAACAAGGTACCCCAAAATCTAGTGGCCTAGAATAATAACTATTTTAGTGTATCTAACAAGTGTGTGCATCAAGAATTCAGTCAGAGGGGCCGGAGCGGTGGCTCAGCGGTTGCACTGCTTGCCTGGCATGCACGAGGATGCGGATTTGAACCCCAGCACCATGTACACAAGGAAGTGTCAGAGCAATGAGATTCACATGAAATACTAAATAAAATTGATTCTCTCTCTCTCTCTCTCTCAAAAAAGAATTCAGTCAAGGTTCAGCTGGATGATTCTTCAATTCCGTAAAGGGACCGCTGAAGTCATGCAGTTGTGTTTGTCTATTTACTTTTTCTAACTGAGTTGGTCTCAAATGCACAAATGAGTCTGCAGATACCAAGACAGCTTCAGTCATATGACCAGTGCTTAGGGTGGAAGGTTATATCCAGTAGGGATCATTCACCAAAGCATTTATATGTGGTCTCTTCAATGTAGGAGTTCCACAGCTGTTGGATTTCTTCCATGATGTCTCAGAGTTCCTGGAAAATGTGTTCCAAGAGAAAGGATATGGAAGCTTTGGGCTTAAGATGTAGGCCTACAAATGAGAATGGTGTCCATTCTGATATTTTCTGTCAAGTATCGTACTTCACGGAACCTGCCAGGATACAAGGGGTTTGGGGAGGGGACATAGATTCAAACTGCCAATAAAGGGAATACGGGAGAATTTGCAGCCATCTTTAATTTGCCATAATTATCTAGACTCTTTTGGATTCAAATGATAGAAAACTATTCTCAAACTGACTGAATTAAATCATAAAGAGAAATTATTGGTTCATACAATTGAAAAATCTACGGACTTTGAATGCAGCTTGACCTAGAGGCTGCACCTCTATCTGTAGGTACTGGTCATTTTCCAGCTTCTGTCATGTGGTGGTTATGATCGCTGCTCATAGTTTAAACTGCATCCTCTCAGGTCCACATCCTGCAAAAAGGAATTCATGTTCCCGTCCTTCAAATAAAGAAACTAAAACACCGGGATAGTTCTGAATGTGCTGACTTGGTTTCTTTGGGATAGGCAAGCAGTCCTGAATCACTGTGACAAGCAGATTGATCAACTTGAATTCACTGGGTTTATGCTGCTCATGGCTGCTCCTCGAGCCATGAGTTAAATTAGCTCCACTTGAGAAACATCAGTGAGGAAGAGTACGGGAGAACTCGGCAGAAACAAGAGATTAGTGTTATCAGCAGAGTGGCAGATGCTCATCCTCAATCATGTCTTCTACATTATGTGCAAATACATGTATATATTAATGTTTTAACAGCATAGAAAAATTTAGTAGAAATAGAAATCTACCTGCTCCATGTTACCTATCCTTATGATTAATAACCAAGAAAGAAATCATCAGACATTTGTGGGATTCCCACATCCTTGCACAGCATTAAATCAAAAACACTAAAGTTAAAAATAAAGATTTGGTAAAATAATTACTTTTCAAATATGACAAAGAGTATGTGATAAGCATCTCCATTTGCACTTGTACAAGGCAGGCTTTCAGATTTCTTTACTAGTCACCTGGACAACAAAAATTTCTTAAACAACAGAACAGATGAGTTTTGATGTGGACACAGGAGGGTTAGTAATGGCTCTTACACTCTTGTATTTTTTCCCTTTGTGCTCCTAATGTTTATTATAGAAACAGTTACTCTTCAGCCCTTTATTACCTCTGGCTACTCAGATGCTCAATTTTTTCTCTCTGGAATAGGAATTTAAAATATATTCTTTTTGTTAGTTGTTTTTCTAGGCATTGAAGTTATAACTTTGACAAGGAGTTAACTTCCCAGTAATATAGACATGGATAATTTGGAACTTCAATATGCTATAAAATATCTTAATAAACACTCAAAATTTTACCTTGAACTAACTTTGTGATATGTCAGCAGCAGGGACTTACAGATGGATAACAATTCTATTTCTGACTTCCTGGTGGTTATTACTTGAATACTTGATAAATAATTTTACTTCCATTCTGGATTCCCTTATTTAGGATTTCCCTTCAGTGCACATAATATATATTACTAAGATTGTGGATTTCATGTGATAAATAGCAAGTAGTGGCAAAGGCTTAAGCTAATCACAAACACCATTTTCTAGTTTATTCAATGTCTGTATGCAATCGTATTCCAGAAAAAATTAAAATATGAGATGTAGCTACCAGTCTAGTCCAGCTCTTTATTTTCTCCTCTGTAGCCTATAAATAAATACATTTTTTATTTTACTTAAATGTTAACCATATTCATACATGTAACTAAAAAAAGTAAATGTAACTGAAAAACTCAGTACCATTCCTCCCCACTTGAGTTTTACACCCTAGAGGCAATTCCTTTTAACCATATATATAAGTGGTTTTTAACTTTGCATTTTTATTAATTTATTTGGTACTAGGTCTAGGACCCAGGGGCACTTAATCACAGGGCCACATCCCCCGTCCATTCTTTTTTTTTTTTTTTTTTGAGACAGGTTCTCACTAAGTTGCTCAAGGCTTCACTAAGTTGCTGAGTCTGACTTTGAACTTGCTGCTGTCCTGCTGTCTCAGCCTCCCAAGTCTCTGGTATTACAAGCATGCACTACCATGCCCAGCTAACATTTCATATTTAAAAAGTGACTATACTAGGTTTTCTTGATTTTAAACTTTAATCAAATGCTCTATCACTGAGCTACAGCCCCCACCCCCTAAAACACGGGTTGTCAAAACAATTTCCGAGCTAGAAATTAGGGATTGTTGCTTCTACTCCTGTCTCTGTCACAAAATCTTCAAACAACCACTACATATATTATGGGGTCACATATAAATAAAATGAACAATTTGAAAAAGGAAGTATTATTTGTATTTTATATTTATTGTTAAGCTGTTTAATAATGTATTAGATGTTGAAAATACTTGTTCAATGCTATTTTATCATTTTGATAAAATTAGTTAATCTACCAAAGAACTGTTAGCAACTTGTCCAACCTTGAGAAAATAAGACATGTTACTTTTAAAATGTGTTTCTTCATTTCTGAAGTAGTAGTTACATGTTGCCTAAAAATGCCAGAAGGTATAAATATAAGTACGGTGCCTATAATCCCAGAAGAAATGAAACTTTTGATATGATTTTATTTTTAGAATATGTAGAATTTTCATGTAACTTTAAGTGATAAAAATTATGTTCGTTGTTATCAGACAAAAATATTTTCTCAGTTTGAAAAGGTGTTCACAAATCCATTGCCAAAAGTACAGATTCAAAGCTCTATGTTGAAGATAAACAACAATTTTAAGAAAAGGTTATTTTAGAAAAATTATTGTGAAAATAGAAATAGTATTATTAGCTCCACTAAGCATATTTTATTCTTACTCTACAACAACTTAGCCAAATAAGAGAAAAGTAGTGAAGTGAAATTTTCTCTCTGGTTTGGCTGGAGAAAAAATAAAAACACACAAAATGAGCAAAGATAAAGTTAGAGAAATAGAGGGAAATCAGATATAAATTCCAAAGGGATAACTTGAGACTCTTACTGAAAAAGAAGTGTTGGATCATCAGACAACACTGAGATGGAGCATGTCAAAATTTCTTCAAAGGAAGATTTATCCTGACCATATACAGAATGCATCAGAATAAAGACTAGACATAAGAAGCTTCATTAAGAAAAAAAAGAACCAGTATACTCCAGATGCAAAAAGGATCTAGAATATGTATATGCAGTAACAGAAATGGAAAATTAAAAATGATGTTAATGATAATTTGAGGTAAAAATTTAGAAATTTTGGGGAATGCGACAGTTAAGGTAGATAATTTAAATATGATTCTAAAATACAAGCTCTGAAATATAAAGAATGAGTATATTAAGAATTCAGGAAATCAGATGATGGATCTGATTTGGAAAAGAAGGAGAGCAACTGGGATGTTCAGAGAGTAGGAAATCCATATTTAAAAATCCAGAAACTAAAGAAAATGTATGAGAGAGAATGGCACAAGTCTGCAAGCATAGATCCTTTATTCAACAGTAGATGTCAGGTTGTAGGTGTGTATCTAAGCACAAGGGATGCTTGTAGCAACAAGATAAATACAGTATCTGCTTTTCTGAGCTAACAGTTTTGTGGAGGGAGAAAGTAAAACTTGCATATAAATAAAGGAGACTTTCAGTGAGTGATATGAATGGAGGAAATCATCAAAACGATGATTTGAAAATTTTAATGGCAGGAAGTACTAATTTAAACTAAGTGGTCAAACTAAGCTTCTTTGAAAACTTGTGTTTTACCTGAGACTTCAATAAAATAAGAGATGGAGATGAGAAGACCTAGAAAAGAGTGACTTGGCAGAGATATCATCAGGAGCAAGTGTTCTCAGGGAAACATGAGCTTTGTACCCTGGAAAACAAGAAAGACCAATGTGCACCAGAAGCCTAGCAAATAAAGAGAAGTTTGTAGATAACAGGGACTAAAAAGACCTGGGTATGGGTCACCTTATAAAGTTTCTTATTGGTACCGACAAAGAACATGTACTTTATTCTAAGTTCAATAAAAAACACTTGCATGTTTTAAACAAAGTGTCATATCTGCTTAGGTTTTAATAACCTTTCTGCCTAGCAAGAACAAAACGGATTAGTGGCACAAGAATTAGATCAGGTAGACCACTGGCAGATGGTTGCAGCAACTCTAGTGGAATGTGACAATGATCAGAATTCGGATTGTAGCAGCAGAGATGGGAAAAGAGAAGAAATGGGAAGATGTAAAAATGTATGTTGGAGAAAGAAATGCTTTTAACAATTGAATATTCGTAATGAGAAAAAGAGAACAGCTTGGAGTTCCCAAGTTTGGCTCAGGCCAAGACAAGAACAGGGCTAAAAACTACCTGTTATGGCTCTGTTAAGTTGGCAATATTGCTCAGAGAACAACTAAGTTATAGATATATGGGCCCTAATTCTGGCTAGAGATACAAAATTAAAAGTCATCAGCATGTGGAGGGGGTTTAATTTGGAGGACTGTATGTCATCACCTAAGCAGAGAGGGTAGCTAGATACAAGTAGTTTGGCACTAAGCCCTACTTCATCTTAATATTCAGACACTGAGCAGGGAGAAGGAGGAACCAGGGAATAAATTTTAAGGAGTGTTGAGGAAGGTGGGCAGAAAACCAAAAAAGAATATGATTACAAATTCAAGAGAATGTTCCAAGAAGGATACAGAGGTCAAGTTTGTGAAATGCGCCTAAGAGATTGAATGAGATGAAGAGAAAATTCATCATCAGACCGAGTCACGCAGAAGTTGTCTGTCATCTGACAAATGTAATTTGGATGGAATTTCAAGAAAAGATGAAGGTAGTAGGTACCAATCTGGATCTGTGCTGGTGCCCAGACATGCTAAGCAGTGCCTGGAGACCCTCTTGGTTGTCACAATTGGACAGTGGGGACAGGATGCTACTCATACCTAGTGGGTAAATTCCAGAGATGCTGCTAGGATCCTATGGCAGAGAGCACAACCACCCACAACAACGAATTATCCAGCCCAAATGAGTACCAAGGTTGAGAAACCGTGAATTAAGTAAGGAAGACATGATAGGTAAATAGAGGTAAGGAAATGATGAAACTGGCTAAAATTAGAAGCAGGAAAAACTGGTGATAATTGGGAAAATACATGGGTCAGAAAGAAAATGTGTCAGCAGGCTCTTTTGTATTTTTGAATCTTTGCTTATTTTTATGGGACATATTAATGGCAATGATACATGGAATAGAGGCTTTAACTGTAAGGAAGGAATCATTTAAATGGCAGAAAATTCCAATCACCTATGAAGTTTGCCCTTTGGTAAGTGCCAAAACATATTTTCCCATGGTCAGAAGAAAGTCTGGTGCCAATACAAGCAGGAGGATGGCATTGGTGCTAGGATGCTAACGAGATGGTTGACATGCCACAAACAGCATTGACAAAATGAACTACTGACTTCACACACACACACACACACACTCACATACACATCTTACTCTTCCATTTATCTCTGCTCCTTTATTACTGTTCTCAGAGATGCTTTCTTCGTTCAAATCTTCACATTTTCTTTCCCATATAGTTGCAATAGCTTCAGAAGTGATAATTCTCCAGTGTTTTCTATACAAACACATTCTTTATAGAGCAGTATTCTCTATACCACGAACCTAAGCCTATCACCATAAAATCCCTCCCTGAATCTTGACTTTTTTTTTCAGGAAAAAATTTAAAATATTAACCAAAATGCTCTTCATAATTTGTTGTCTATATTCCTTATGTAGCAACGATACCTTTGCTTTCTGCCAATTACAAGCCAAACCAATGATTTGATTTTCCTGGAAAGGTCTGTATTGACTTTGTACTTACTCACATGAGGCCCCTTTTGCACTGAGCCAGTGAGCACAATAGAGCACTGCAAGAAAGGGCTACATGACAGGATGTGTAAGAATGAAACTGAGCCAAGAACACGGAGACACGGTCATCACTTCAAAAAGAACCTTCAGAAAAGAAGGGAGAGCAACAGGACAGCATTGTGAGAGGAGTGAAGAACAATGATTGGGTTCCAGGAATAAAGCACATGCTTTTCTAAAGTTTTCTCCTGTGTTTGCTCTGGTTTTGCTTAGACAAATGGCTTTGAAATGTTTATGAGCAAAGAGAAAGTCTCTGATCTTGGGGCATAAGTATTGATTATGAAAATGACAACATAACTGATAACCAGGCTCTGATAAAGTAAGACAGGGTAAGACCAAGAATATAGGAGAGATTAGTTATTTAGCAAATGAAGCACATTTAGTTTTCCTTGGATACAAAGAGAAGGGAATAATTACAAAACAAAGTGACTGGAGATTTGATTGTAGAAGCGAGGATGCCTTCATATGACAGTCTTGCTTAGGAGTAAGATTGAAGACTAATATGCTAGCTTTCTGGAATGTTCTCAGTAAAGTATCTGCTAAGGAAACTGTGCTAAAGAGGGGAGGATTAGGACTTGAGAAAACTGTAAATTTGAGAAAAGAAAGATTAGGAAACAAAACGTGGACTCAAGAGGAGGTAATACAAAATACTGCTGAATAACAAGCAGCAAGCAAGAGCATGAGCTTTGATCCAGCCAGAGGGGCTGACGGGGCACAGGCATGAATCAGACTCCAGACACGCATTTGTGCTGCGGTTGCTGTTATCGCCTGATATTCAACGCTGACTCTACTCATGTTAATTTTGTGTTCCTTATCACAACATCTTGAAATCCCAATTTCCATTACTTGCACAATGAAGATAACGGACTAGCCCAAAGAGAGGTTGTGCTGTCTTGTGAAATATGCAATTATATTAATACACGAATGGCATTAGTAAATGCAAGCTCTTGCCCCTGAGGTCACAGAACCTGAGATGGAGTCCTTTGGTCTGCATAATTTTCTGATATTCTTCAGCAGTCACAAGACTCAGGAATATGAGCAGAAATGAGGGGGAAGAAAGTAAACAATGGTGATGGCCCAGTTTGGAAAAATGTTTCCCTTGTAACAAAGGAGAATGAAAAATAATAATGGTTGAATGTGGCATATCCATTGGCCAATAGTACCTCTGAGGGTTACTGTACTCCAGGAGAGTGTGGTTAATAAGCCTCTGCTGTACACCAACATCTAAGGAGCAAAGGTCTGTGAAGGGCCCCTCACTCCAACACTGATCCTGAACACCTAAAAGGGTCACTTCTCATTTTGTGCCTTAGCTCACTTGACTTGAAATTTTTCAGATCTGTGTCCTTTAAAATCTAAAAAGATCTTCAAAGGTCTAGACATGCATTTTCATAGCCTGTCTCACCTGCTGGGCTTTTATTTCTGTGCAAGTTGTCTCTGGAACATAGCAGTCTGAGACTGCCAGGCCCAACGACGCTGAGGGAAAGGTGGATATCTTGTGCCTAGAGTTCATTAAAACTATAATGAAAAGAATTATTTCAAGAAAATACCATTGATAATTTCCAAGGAATGTTTCATAATTGTAAATAATATGAGTTTCAAAGGTAAAAACTCTGTTTATGCTTGTACATGCAACCACTTTCCCAAGACAAGTAAGGAGAAGATGCAAATGTTATTAGATGCTGACACGGCAGCTTGGCTCACATGACCACACACCATGCTTGTCGAAAAGATGAGACTATTCTTGGAAAATTGAATGATGTGCATATTAGAAAGTAAAATTTTCAGAAATTTCACCAGATAATATGAATAAATAAGTTTTGAAATGAAAAAGAAAGTTACACTTAGGAAGTATGATTATTCTACCATTAATATCACCATCATAAAACTTTGTGAACATTTTAAACATCAGATTTTGTGCTTTAAAGATCAGAAAGATGTCAAAAATCTTAAATTAATGACTTGAGGTCACTCTTTTAGTCCAAATTTGCTACTATGGTTTATAACAACAGAAATTTATTTCTCACAGTTCTGGAGGCTGGGAAGTCCAAATATCAAGGTGCCAGTAGACTCAGCGTCTGCTTTCTGGTTCCTAGATGATGCCTTTCAGTTCAAAGGTGCAAGGACAGAAATTTAGTCTCTAACCTATTTGAGGCCACTAATCCCAGTGACAAGGGAATCTACCCTCATGACCTAACCAACTCCCAGACCTCTGCCTCCTAACATCATCACCTTGGGGAATAAGTCTGAAGCAGTCACACATTCAGAACATGGTGAGTTCCTAAAGGTTTGGACAAGAGACTAGCCCAACTTCCAGAACAAACTTCTTGTTCTCCTGAGACTCAAACACATGGGACCACATTAGAAACTTGGAGTGGGCTAAGTCACATGAATTACTGCTCTATAGAAAGCTTATCTCTCCATCAAAACTAATTGAATAGATTTAGATAATATAGCAATATCTTTTAAATAGAAATTTAAATTCATGAATCCAGGGTTTCTGTAATTTAATTAAGTATTTTTAAATATCTTGCTAAAAGCATAAGAGATGGCAAAGAAGAAGAAATAAATAAGACAAAACATCATATTTTGGGGTAGTTAGTTTGTTAGTCTGACTGTGACTGATAATTTGAATTTCCTTATCATTTATTCAGCATTCGTATGCCTGTTTATCGTGAATCATTGTAAGGTAGCTACTCAAAATGAATGTGTTTTCATTTTGGTAAGAACAGTCAAGTTGCTATGGAGATAGCCATTACAAAATGAGTAAAGTAAAATCAAGATCACTGCATGTACAGTATAATCAATGAGAAAGTACTCTAAAAATGGACATTTCTTATTTTGTATACGACTAAAGCATTGAAATAAAATCACATTACTCTGTACAGTACGCATTTCCAGTATTATTACATTAAGGTATCAGAAAAGGTGAAAAGCAACTATGTGACTTAAAAAAAAAGAGTTATATAAGATGTTCTACATTCAGGTTTAAGTATATAATAAGGCATATGGGTTTAGTTCAGGGATTATAAAATTCAATATTTTGTAAAGGAACCTATGTCTCATCCATGTTACAGTAAATGTATGGTTTCCTCCCTTTTGTTCCTTTATATTCAACTAAGGAAAATGGGAAATGCTTTATTTTTTCTCTCTTAAAACAATTACTACTTGGTATTTGGCAGACAACCAAAAACACAATTCTCCACATAGCAGTTTTAGGGGTTTTGTTGGTTTCTTTTCTTTCCTTCTTTTTCTTTTAACAAATTCACCCTTCCCAAGTGTTTTCCAGTGACAACAGATTGAATATGTCTTTAGAAAATTTGAAAAAAAAAATCCCACATCAGGTGCTTTCACTGCCTCTTATTTACATCAAACAATGCTGCCTGACTCTCCCTGGAACACAAACACAGAAGCAACGGGAATATGAAGAACAGAGTCCAGCAAGTTTAATCTGCTTTCTTACACTGTAAGAAATTTGTAAGTCTACTTCTTACCAGATGCTGTAATTCTTCCAGATTGAAGATAAATTGTTAAATTCTAAGAGAATCAAATTAAAAGAAAACCATTAGTCCTGACAATTTATAGACAAAATAGAGCACATTATTCAGTCACTGTTCTTATAAAATAGTACCAGCTTTTCAAAATAAAATGAATGCTCACTTACATTTTTCACCTATTTAGGAAATAATTGACTTATTTATGAACAGCAAGGATGCCAATTTCATTGAAGAATGCAAAATGCAATGGGGAGATAAAATCCAGGGATGTACTACAAGACTTAGTAAAATCCCAGCTGTGATGCTGAGAGTTGGAGCTTCATTTTTGTTCTGCTGTGTTTGTTACGTTTTGGTTTTGCTTTTGTTTTTGTTTATAGCAACCTTGCTCTGGTGACCTCTTTCTCAATTGCAAATATAAAGAACTGAGACTTATTAGCTACTTGGAGATGATGCCTTGAGATTTTTCATCCATAAAACCTTCCAAGTTTTCTTCCCACATGCATGCCCAGGATATGGAAGAAAGATGTCTTTTTATTTTATCATTAAGCACACATCTCCCACCTCTGTGAATTTATCACATCCCCTCCATCACTGCCTGTCTCATACTAGAAATTAACATACATTTTATTTTCCTTTCTCTAACATTAAAAATGCATTGCAATGAATAATATAGCAGGGCTGTGTATAAGACTAAACCTTCCACATCCTCTTTTAAATGTTTGTTCTTCAGCTGTGATCCTCTGAGGAAAACATATTGAAAGGATGAACAGTAATTTAATTTTTTATCATAAGCATTAGTGGCAAATAAAGGACAAAAGTGCTTTGCAGTGCTAAAGAAAAAAGATGAGATATTCATCAAGGGAAAATGCTGCCATCAGATTGACTGCCAGGTCATGCATATTCTTTTTCTTTTCAAGTAGAGAAAAGCACAAGATTAATATGCAGACCCTGGAAACGTTTCCTATGTATGTCATAAGCAGCAAATATCCAAGTCACTTGCTCTACATTTTTGGGGCTTTGAGAGAGACATCTAACAGCTTTTATTTAAAAAATGAGATTACAAAATAACATTTTAATTAAAATATGAATCCAAATTACAAAACTACATTGTGTTTCAATGTCTCTCAAATTATGATCTTTTCTAAAAATAAGATAAGAGAAAATCTATCATCAAGTTAGATTGTTAATTAACTATGTGTACAGTAAGGGGGGAAATAGCTCCATTTTGATTGGTGTCCAGAGTAATAATTAATATGATACTTTTACATTACTGTCTTTGTTTTGGCTAATAGAAAGCTTTAAAAGATGAATACTGACTGAAGGCAAAATTCAGCAAAACATTTCTGCCAATTACTGCTTTAACAAATTTTAGCAGTATTAAAAAGAAAGTTAAAAATAAAACATTATCTTACATTTCAAAATGAAACTTTAGAAATTATTTTGTATTTGACTGTCATATTATTACAGTCTATAATATCTGATCTATGAGTAATGGAAAAAATATTTAATTTGAAGGCTTTATGATCTGTGAGGAAATAAAACCCAGACTCATGTAGCAATAACTCTATTAAACAATAATATCATTAAATTGCTCACCTAGACTTGAAGGTTTCTGTTTAATCACCTATCTTGACCTTCAATCGTAGACTCATGTTCAGGAACAAAACCATAGTACTTGGAGCATCCTACTCATAAAAATCCCAAATCTTCTCATCTTAGGTCTCATTTCTAGCTTTCTAGCTTTACCCTTGAACAGAGATCCCAAACCTTTTCTGTTCACAGAACCTTTTAGTGTCTCAGTCATTTTTTAACAGTACCCATAAGCTGAAAGAAATACCTAACAGTTCCATTCATTAAGTCATGAGATGCAAACAACTTAAGAAGTATTTGTCTCCTAACAACTTGGCAGACATTTGAAAAGTTAGTACACAGAAATTCAAATAAAAAATGGCACCACAGCATGACTGAATAAAAGCAATTTATTAATAGTGGTATAGGTATTCCTGTTGAGCACTGCACAATTTCTCAAATCTTGTAACTGGATAGGACACTTCCACTTTCACTTTGAACTTTCTATTTATTGCAACAACTACCAAAACCAGCAAACAAATGACTCTGAAAAGACCTCATGTAATGAAGGGAATGGTGGTATGATCTGATGAATAAAATTCATTCTTTGCTCAAACACAGAGCTGATGGGAAAGCTAGAGAAGCATTTGTTAATTACAATTCTCTTTCCCAAAGGCAGGGGAAAGCAGAGTGTTGTGGGAACACAGAGTTGGAAATTTGAGGAGTGGCTCCACAGTTACAGTGCTTGCCCCGACATGCAGAGTACACGAGTTCAAACCCCAGCACCAGGTATGCAACGAAGTCTTGGAGCAATGAAAGCCACATGAAAAACTAAATAAAAAATTGTTTCTCTCTCTCTCTTTCTCTCACTTTCTCTCTGTCCCTCTCTCTTTAAAACAAAAAGAGTCTGAGATTTCAATGAGTATGTGTAAATATTATTCTCTATAGAGTGCAGCATTCATTTAAATGATATGGTCAAATGTACGCATGCTTTTTTCCTTTTATACATATAAAATCTTAAAGATAGAAAGTATGTCAAGACATTATATCTCGAAAAATATTATAGGGAAAAAAATAAAGCCTACATCAAACACAAAGATTCAAAAAAGTGGTGTCATATGGTGATATGAGAAATGAAAGCAAAATGCGTAAACCTAAAGGGATTCTCTTTTCCAGGTCTTATGGGGAAAGAACATCCTCTCCAAGGGAATTCTGGTGGAATTCCAACTCAGGATATCACCAAATACATGCTTTTGCTTTTGTTTTGATGTAGTTTATATCAAGCCTCTCTTTTTTACTTTAAGTATTTTTAAGTATTTCTTCTGAAAAGCCATTGGGGCACCTAATGAACGGAACGATTTGGAAGCTGATTGTGTCATATCATGCAGTGGCAAGTCATCACCATCACTGACGTATGCTGTCCTTCTATATGTGCATTTACACTGTGAAGCATACAGTACCTGTGCATGCTAGAAGTCCCAGGGCACATTCCAAATAGGAATCATGACCTGCCATAAAGAATGAGTACTAACTACAGGAAAGCATGGTCATGGGTCTCCATTCTTCCTCTGGATCTTTTCAGACTTTCCTAAGTGAACAGAAAGAATAACAAGCCCTGATACCACACTTACTATGAGCCAGATTTTCACCATTCCTTCCCCACATGAACTAAGTGACTCCATACAACTTCACAGATGAGGTTCTCTACTTATCCCCCAATGAGAAATTATGGAACAGAACACAAATCACCAAAAATAAAACCTGACTTTAAATATACATAGTCTCATTTCAAAATCTATTTTCAATCCAGTACCTCCTTCTGCAAGTCTACTCCCACCAGAATAAGACACAAATCTACCACCAAGCCATGGAAAAAGGGAACCTGAGAAGAAACAGGGGAATTCTTGAAAAGGGATAATATATATGTTCCCAAGTTCAATAGAAAGATTCTAGCTTACGATTTTTGCTAATTAAGAATCTCCTCCTGTTTTAGCTTTTCTCCAAAGGATATCACCATATATCATCAGATCTAAACAGATCTTTTGGGCTAAACAGCTTTCCAAAATTGATATTAACTAACATGCTAATAGAGGCATTTGAACCCCTCTCTCAATAACTACATAAAAACTACCTAAAACACATCAGGCTGACCCATGGCTCTTGCCTGACTCCTTAGATTGACTAAGATTCCCTAATTCATACTTTTCAATCTTAAGACTATGGGGCTGGAGCAGTGGCTCAGCAGTTACGGCACTTGCCTGGCATGCGCAAGTACACGGGTTCAAACTCCAGCACCCATGTACCAAACTAAGTGTCAGAGCAATGAAAGCCATGTGAAAAACTCAATAAAAATTGATTCTCTTTCTTTATCTCTCTCTCTCTCTCTCTCACTGTCCTTCTTTCTTTGAAAAAAAAAAGACTACATTTCAATATTGACCTATGTCCATAATATTTCTGATGCATCAGGTGGCCTGACCTCTCCTTCAGGGACTTGAGAAAATGGTTGGCCTTCCCTGGGTCTTTCTCGAGGACATGAGCTCTTCTGCACATGGTACTTGCCATCCTCCCGCACAGAACCAGGACCTCTAGATGAGATCACAATACTGTTCAGCATTTGCAGAGAGGGTAGGCTCTTTACATGGTCCCTGAGCTTAATTGAATATCATGCCATACAAGTATTTATCCGACTTAGTATTTATCTAAAATGTTTTTTCAATGCTCTGTTCATGAAACATTAATATTCATATATAACAATATTGCATAAGTTTTAATGTCTCACTTTTTCTCATAACCAGAGTGCTGGATATTTTGCAATCATTGCAAATAATATTAAACTTCACCACATGAAGGGAGACAATTTGTGCGGTATTTGAGGACTAATATCTCCCCACAGTTTCCAAAATGTACATAAAATAAAAGTCATAAAATCAAGATTGGTATATTCACAGGTTATTCTTAAGCAATAAAGTAACTGAAGTCAAACGCCAACCTGCATTCCAGCTGACTGTGATTTTTTGCTTTTCTTTCTTTCTCTATCTCTTTCTTTCTTTCTCTCTTCCCCCCTGTTCAGTAAAGAATGATTTTGAAGATAACTATCTGATGGTGAGTTTCATGGGTGCATATTGTTCCTAATCAACAGCACCACCTTCTGTCTGCTGAAATTTCAGACCCTGATTAAAACAGCTCACTTTGCTATGTGGCATACTAACTTGGGGGCTTAGGCAAATGATGCAAATCCCATTTTCTCCTGACCTGCAATCAGTGAAGTCACATTCATTTAAAAACAGCAAAAACGGCATTTTAGGACAAATAAACTAAAATTCCAATCAAGGATTACACATGGAAAGATAGATCAGAGTCTCCATGTATTTCTGCTAGAACTGCTCTGCTCCCCCAGGTATCCTTTTATCTATTCTTCTCGAATGGAAATTCTCCAAAAACGCTGCAAATTTCATGGGTTTTACAAAAAAAAATTTTTTAAAGGTGTGAACTCAAGCTTGTTACAATTGCAATGATTTTGAAAACCATGTCTCAAATCTTGGAGTTGGTTCCATCTGGATATTACCATAGGGAGAAACAAATTGGTGTAGAGGAGTGAATAAAGTCATATAACTGTTTTAAATATGTATGCCTTCAAAATAAAAATCTGCATGAAACATGGTTGGTTTTTTTCCTGCTATTTCAGAGAAAGGAAATAACAAAAGCCTTGAACAATTAAAAAATCCAAAAAGGAAAAGTTAATTTGCTGCTAAATTCATAAAATGCATGAAGTATTAAAATGAATAGTAAAGCAGGTGGAAAGAGGAGGAGGTCACAGTAGGAGTCTAAGTGCTACTTACACATGTCTGGGCAAGTCTATAAAACAGGCACGTGGTTTCTCCAAAAGCCTGTGCTCAGGCAGGCTTATAAGAGCCCATCCTGATGGATGAATCTAGGCATCATTTCACCCACACAACAGTGGACGATTCTGAAATCATGACTTCCTTCCCACATCTGCCTTCCAAATGATTCTTTAGAAAAGCAAGGAAACTCTGCAAACACCGGGGAAGCTATGGCACTAAGAATTTGTCATGTATCAGAATACAGGTAGACAGATATCTCTTTGTAAGAGGTTTGCGCAGACAGAAAGCTTTTCTCTCCAAACTTGTCCCACACAGCTGTGCAATATTGAAATTCTATGAACCCAGTCCATTGCTGGAGGTGTCTGGCTAAGAAACTCCGGGGTCTGAGGAGAGAACATTGCAGAAGATATGTATAGTGGATCCATGGGAAAAAACATCCTGGTAGGACTTCTAAAGTCAGTAGCTGCCAAAATAAGCAAGGGACTTTTGTAAGAAGGGAAGATTTGCAGGGCATAGAAAGAGAGGGGGGAAAAATGCAGTGACAATTTTCATTGTTACCATAAATTTATTCATTTTCACTGTTGAGATTTGAATCCAGGTGTAAACACAGAGGACTCAATTCTGAGAAAAATACACAGACAGGACACATATCATTGATATTTTACACTTCTCAGAGGACCTCCCAATATTTAACCAAATTTTTGGAATTATCTCTATGTAGTCCAAGTATTATAGAAAGTTATGAGTTCATTTAAGATGGATTCTTGGGAAGAAATGGAATTTTTCCCCAAAAAGACACCTACATTGGCTATAAAGTCAACCCAAATTCACTGGAGAATTATACAACTATCCATTTCATTTTGTCTAGATAAGTAGAACTTGATGGTGGTAAAGTATTTTTTTTCACCTGCCTAAGACATGGAACAGAGTAAATGATCTCTTGAAGTCCCTTGTTACCTGTGATTCTGTCTGTTGCATTGATTAACATTTCCAAACAAAGAAGTTCCAATTAGAGTCCATAAGTTTCCAGGTAAGCGAGTGGCAAAGACCTCAAATCCCAAAGTCATTGATTCCAAAGGACTCTACCACAGTGCCAATAGGTCTACGTATGCATTAGAAACCATAACTGTGCCCGGTAGAGAAACTGAAATTTCCTGAAAGTAATTTCAAAGGCAATCCTGTGACTTTTCCTCCCAAAGAGAAATCCTTACAGATATTTCAATCATTACAATCCAAAACTTTTTAAAAACTATTGACTACAGTTCTTTGCAAAAGTAACAATAAAATAGTAAGTTGCCATGATAAAGAACATAAATTAAACACCAACAAGAAATACAAGTTTTTCAAGATTTATATCTCTCTACTCTTTCATCATCTTCATTTAAACCTCATTAAAAAATTATCATAACCAACACTCATAATACTACTGCTTTCTTACTTTCTTCTTTTATTTCCTATGCCTCCCAAATTGTTTTCATTGTAAATATCTATTCACAGTATCTGCTTTTCAGAGATGACTTTAACAAGAGGTGTGAATGTTGTTTTAAGGAAATGTCATAAGTTTCCCAAAAAGCAGACCATTTTCAAGCTTAAATTAGTTAGTGATATAAAATGTGACTTGGAAGATTTTATATATTCCTTTTTACAGCAGGTATCCGCACAAGAACTTTTCAGTACTGATTCCTGTGTTGTAGACTTGAAATGACTCAGCAGCATACAAAGCTCTTTCTGGGTCAGCACAACTACAGGGTTTATAAAAGAACCATCTGTTCTCTAAGTCCACGCTTTTTAGCCAGGCACTGGGCGAGCAGCCCTCATCTTTCAGATTGCCTGGTGCTCCTGTGCTCTCCCTGGAGGTCATTTCAGGGAAAGCAGATAATTGCACGTTGGGGTTCAGCTCTTCACTCAAAGCTGTCTCTTATTTTACTTCAGATTTTAATCATATCCTTAATGTGAAATGGCTTCAGGGGAAAATATCCAGGACAGAAGGCAAACTACTTAGTTTCCAAGAGCTTTACTTAACTATACCACCGCCTTACTTGACTGTTACAGAGTTGGAAAGAAAAAAGATTTGTAACCTCATGGCTCAGGGCCAGGACCCTAAGGATTAAGAATACTAAGGTCAAGATATCCATTTAACTCAGGAGTTCTTCTGGGGGAAAGAGCAACATGGGGAACCCAAGCTGGGCATCCATGACATGGCATTAGCCCTGGATAACTAAGTATATATACATTGGTTCTTGAATGTTTAATAATGTTTCCCCCTCAACTGTAACTCCATATCCATCTAATAAAAAAGAAAGAAAGTGGGATACTGAAATTCTCAACTATTAGAAAAAAAGGATACTAAAGTCAGCTCTGAGTAAACCTGGTGATAGGAAACCAGCCTTTCAGCACTGTCTCATCAAACCCAAGACTAATAAACAAGCTGATCAGAAGCCACTAGAATAACTGAACAACTTCAATGCGTTGAAAGAAAAGACTCTGGTTCAAAAGAAAAAAAAAATAAATTGACTTTCCCTTTGCCAATTCTTATAGGACTCTTACAGGCACTGAGCCTTACTGCCTCTTCATCTACCATAATTTACATGTTACTTTGTAAATTTCTAAATCAAGAAAGAGGGAAAAAAATCAAGAATAGAAGCCCATCAAAATATATCCCATAATATGATTGTTCCAGAAATATAATCACTTCTGCAACCACAGAGCCATAAATCAGAGGCTCAGTTGCTATCCTTTTTTAAAATGCAAAGATATGCCACTGATGAGATTGAAAGCAGTTCTTATCAATTCAACAATTATTTAAGTAAATTCTTTTTTTAAATCTACACTACTAATAGTCCCTTTCATTTTAGCAAAAAAACAGAAAAACAAAAAAACAATGTTAGTCTAACTCTAAAAATCACCCTGGTGATTTTTACCCTATTTGCATTCATTTCAACAGTAGAAAAAGAGTACAAACCTCCTCAAAACTGACACTGGTTTTTCTGAGTACTGGCTATGAATGAGTAACCATTCATCAAGAACAGAGCTACAAATGTCATGTGGCAAGCCAAGTTTCATTTTAAAAAGAAATCTTTGGAACTTCGTGATGTTAAAGAAATTAAAATTTGACTACTCTTCTGTAAGTACTTAAAAAGGCACATGCCAAATTTGTATACATTGCATAGATTCCCTCCTACTTCAGCAACCTTCTGATTAGGTTAGGAAAATAAATATTGAAACCATTTATCACATTTCTTCTTTGGATCTTTGCTCAAATATATGAGCTGCCACATTGAAAAATCCTCCTGGAGTAATAAATTCCAAAGAATCCACTGTTTTTGTTCAAAACATCTGCTGGGATATTTTTCCTTCCCTGTCATAAGCCAGGGTCTTAACCAAACAGATATGTGGATTGTTTTAGAAGATAAATAAAGGATTGTTCTTTTATGATTAGATTATATGGAGAATTAAGTCATGTGAAATAAATGGAAGTTATTTTGTTTTAAATGCAGGAGATTCAAGAGCCTTGAAAAATCATTATAGCATATTTTACGTCAGAGAATTGGGAGGTCAAACCATTAACTTTGTGAATTTGCAGAGGTTTCCCAGAAGCTTACTCAAATCCACTCCTAGGCCAATGTTAAACTTATTCAACTTATTAGCATAATAACATAAACGACCATTTGTAAAATGAAGAATGATAGGAATTCCTAAACAGTGGTAGGGAAATGCTAAGGTCACATTGAAGAATAATAAAATGTAAACTAGAGTCCACATAGGCACCAAACCAAGAGAGAAATAAGTAAGAATTCCTACTGCTACTAGCCTTATTTATATAAACTTGCTTTATAATAGTTTTTAGAATTAAAAACCTAAAGATTCTATAAGTAATAAAAAGGATGTAGGTTGAAAAGAAAATTTAAAAATCATGCATTTTTATTAAATATTCCTAAAGCAATTACTAAGTAGGTTTTAAATTGTTTTTATGTTACTTGGAAATTAACAGAAAAAAATAACGCTAATGAATAATAGATTTTCAATAGGGCAATTCTTTACTTCTGTTGGGCAAACTCATACCTGTAATTCATTTCAAGGAATGAAAAGAGATGAAAATATTTCACCATGATAAGGCCCTGCCATTTATTACAGTTTTCAGTCCAAACTCACAGGTATAGCTATAGAGATATAGATATATGTGTATATATTCTATCTATTTATTTTCCTTTGGACAAACATCCAATATGTAACAAAAATTATTTCACTTATGTCTAAGAAATACCTAGAGATAATAATAGCCTTATATATCACTTAGTTAAAGCACAGACATCAAGAGGACCATTTAAAAGCAGAGCACTTGAATATTCAACACTTGAGAACAGCAATGCATTTATATTTTATGAATTAAACAGAGATATATTTAGATGGCCTAGATTTTGATCTCAGTTCTACCATGGTTGTAGTTAAGATTAAATTAGCAGATACAAGTAAAGCACCCAGAGCCTCTTGATGGGAAATAATAAGATTATTTTATATCCTCAACTAATCAATAAGCATCAAGCACTTAGCACATACTTTCTAATACAGCATTGTGATAGACTCTGTTGGGTTACCACAAAGGTATATGACATAATCCTTGCCCTGTGGGGCTTACAATAAAGATGGGCAGCTAAGAACCTATAGTTAAAATATGTTTGGTGTACATAAAATCTGTCAGAGTTCAGAAGAAATAGTAATCAAAGAAACCACAATAAGAATGATAGAAAATCTGTAATTAGAAAGACTCTTGGAATTGTTGTTCAGAACATCCACCAGTGTGAACAGAGATTTTAGGAAGGTTAGAGTTAAAATAAGGATGTTAGTAAAAAGATTAATGAGTTAAGAAAATCAATTTATTCTTTATACCAAAGAATATGGCTTAACATTTATTTTCATTGTTGTTAAAATGTGTTACATATGTGTCCACCTCTAAGTCTTCCGTGGAGTTGGTTATTCACTAGTTATTTGGTTAAAGGACATCGCAACAAGCACTACTAGCTACATATGAGTAATGGATTCATCTACATACCCCACTGGTCAACAAATATTTAAGCAATTGTTCTATGTGATAAGTAATATTAAGCTTGAACATTCTTGATCATCTTGACCTTAGAGGTTTATCTTTAGAAATGAAACCTTAGGGATAAAGCAAATGAGAGGGAGAACAGTTCTTCGTCTAGCATTTGGGCTTATCATTGTTGTCAATGTGTCACTCAGAAATCATACCGACAAACACAAGGAGATTTTACTTACCTTTTATTTGCCCTCATTTCCAATAGATGAAGAAGCAGCGGGCCAGGAAGGGGAGGGGAATCCTGCCAAAATAAACTAGACCTCACAGAATGCACAAACAGGCTGCCTTGCTAATAGTGAATTCATGAAGCCTATGGAGGAGAAGGAGAAATCTCTATTCAAATTCCAAATTCACAAAGACACTGTCAAGAAATGTACCTTTTGAAGATGATCGAACACACACAAGTCAGCATGCTCAGCTATCAATCCTTTTAACAGTCCCTGAATGTGAAGACCTCCTTCACTTTAACGTTTGCTTTATATTACAAGCTTATTTCATAAAGCGTTGATCTTGGCCCAGTCAAAAAAATACTAAAACCTTTGCTTTGTTTTGCTTTTTATTTTATAAACCACAGAAAGTGTCCTGCCTGCCATCATTAAAACTGCTGGCCTAATAGTAAACCCTGTCAGTTTGACTATGTTGAACAGGTCTGCATAAATAATTGATTGTTCTGGATGCTTAGCCATTTTCAAATTCATACTTAGATATTACCACTGACTCACACCGAAATAACTAATCTGAAACTTTTAGCCAAGTAAATCAGGCTGAGAATTCTGACACTTTTGCGAATTATTTTATTTTGCTATGAGTGTAAGAGAAAATAGCTCCTAGGGACAAAACTTTGGCCCATATGAATCACAAAAGAGTTAGAAAAAGTACAATGTGCCTTGAAGCTGCCATGATATAAGGAACCTCTACAACATTAACAGACCACATACAGGCGCTCCACTCTGGGTCATCAGAGCCCAGTCACCAGGCATGCAAGGGAATAAGGCTTTCCTTGACGTCCAGCCCCTTACCTTCAAGTCACTCCTCAATTTCCAGTCTTTCCAGCTGAGTGAAATCTTAGACACAGTGAAACCAAAGCTATTCACACTCCTTGTCCTCCTTTGCTCATTCTGATGATTTTTCTCCTAGTTTGGAGGAAGAAGAAAAATCCTTTATCTATTTGCAACGTTAACAGTACAACACAGACACTTCAGTTATTTCGAGTTTTTTAGTAATTTGGTTATCTACCATATTGCTAGGTTAATAAGTTAGCATTCAAAAATACTATTTCACCACCTTGTTGGGAAGCAGAATGTACGCTACACATGGAGAGCTCAGAATTTATCTCTATAGATGGCAAAGGAGAACATATTAACCTTTGCATTTCTTAAGATTGTTTTATTCTATTCCTTCCACAAGATTATTCTTCCTAATCTGGGCCTGTCTCTGTTTAATTACTGGTTGTTTTAATCTCTTGTCAATGGAATACAATACCACAGACTAGGTAGTTATGAAAACAGAGGTGTGTTTATAGTTCATGGTTCTGAAGTTCAAGTAAGTGGTGCTGGAGCTGGTCTGGGTCTCCTCAAGACATCAAACACAGCAGAATGTACACTATACATGGGCATCACGTGGCCAGATAGAGCAAGTGTGCTGTAGAGAGCTTACTTTTATAAAAAAAGTCACCTCTATAGTAACCCAATAATCCCTTCATCTGTTAATGCATTAATCCATTCATCAGAGCCCTGTCCTCAGGACACTGCCCAAACATTCCACCTCTCAACACTCTCCCACTAGAGGTCAAGATTCCAACACATGAACTTCTGGATGGCATATTCAAACCCTGGCACTCATGTTACATTCTGAGTAAATGTTTCACCTACTCTCATTGGCAGTACTAACAAGCTACTTTTCCTTTTCTTTTTTCTCCAGAAATCTATGTAAATAAACTCTTGTTCTATTCCTTTTGCAAGTAGTGCCCTGGTTTCTAATTCTTTAGAACTTCTCTGTCATCTTATAGGTGTTTCTAGCCATCCATCCAAAACACTAAAAGGATGTCTCTTCATCTATAAATATGAATGTGAATTCCGTGGTCATAGAGTTGTTAGGAAATTTACAATAAATTAGACACATCAAGTGCTAGCACTGCACTGTGCCAGGCAGGGTGGCACAAAGGAGCTCTGATGATTATTCCTTCACCTTTTCTTATTTACCTGTTATCCATAGTCCACACCGCCCATTTCCACCTGGCCCTTAGGTGCTTAGATGTTACGCTTTCAAAGATCAGTTGGTGACTAATTATTCTGCTCACCACTTATTATGATGAATTTGTGTTTATGTTTGTCTCCTGTAATTAACATTTATGAGATTTTTTAAATAAAAACATACACAGATTCATGATCTAATTTTAATACTCTAATTAGGAACTTATTACTTCTTCTATGCTATAATAATCTCCTTTTGGCAATTATAAGGTTTTGTTACTGATACCTGCATTATATATCTGTGTTTGTGTGTATAGATTACATGAATACACATAAATATGTATATATATATATACACACATATATATATAAATATATTTATATATATATATATAGTGTTAGTCAATAACACAATAACAGACATATGTATAATGGTTATCCCATAATATTCTAACGGAGCTTAAAAATTATTTTGTCTAGCAGTACCGTAGCTGATCAGAATGTCATAGTTGAAAGCCTTACTCAAATATTTGTGGCAATACTGGCATAAACAAACCTACTGCACTGCTAGTCCTATAAAAGTTGAACATACAATTATATATAGCACATAGCACATAAGACTTGAAAATAGATGACTTACTAATGTATTTGCCGTGTTATACTTTTATCATTAGTTTAAAGTATACGTATTCTATTTGTTAAAAAATGCTTCCTTCTAAACAGTATGTCATGTTCTGTTGGTAGCAACTCATATACCTTGGGTTTACCAACTCTTCAATGTATTAAGAGGCAACATTGGTTGATTGACCTATACCATCTGGTTTATATAAGTAAACCCTATGAAATTTCACACAATAATAAAATTGCCTATTGGTGCATTTCTCAGAATGTACCCCTGTCATCAGGCAACACATGACCACACAGACATATACACACACACACATTGTGACTTCACTGAGACCCAACAGAATATATTATTCATGGCAACATATAATTAATCAATGTTGAATTATGTTTAGTAGGGACAAAACTTACAAATCACAAAGGATTAGCATATCACAGAAGTTGAATCACTGTGCTTCTTAGAAACATGAAAATCTTGCAACTTCACTCTGGTTCCTTGAATTTTGTCATACTCTTCACGCAACTTAGATGCGTGCTTTGTTTAAAACCTGTTCTTTCTTGCTGTATGTGCCTAATAGATGACCTCTCTTTGCCATGATTGTAAATCCCTAAGAGACAAAAAGAGATTATTTGTTTCTTTCTGTTCTTTTGTGATCACCCATGGTGCCTAGGGCTCTGAACAAATTAGGCACTCCACAGAAGTTATTAATTGTCACATTCACTTAACTGAGATGTCTCATTATTCCCCACATCTGACACCTGCCTGAACATTTCTGCCTATGAAAACTCACTGGACCAATAATGCCAGAGATGTGACGGGGGTAGGAATGGAGACAGTTACACTTTGCCAGTGGCCAAGTGCTGCTGGGTATAGGGTCTGTCAAATTTTCTGGAGGAAAACATTTTGGCTGCATTAATAAGATCATATTAATTATGTTAATTCACTTAGAGATGCCTGTCCAAGTCAATTTTATGACTAACAAAGAAAACTGTTTACAAAATCACATGATAAATGTTTCTCTAAAATGAATAGAGAATGTAAAAATTCATTC
Organism: Aplodontia rufa; assembly: GCA_004027875.1. Lineage (NCBI taxonomy): Eukaryota > Metazoa > Chordata > Mammalia > Rodentia > Aplodontiidae > Aplodontia > Aplodontia rufa. The sequence continues at coordinate 32,979 of PVKS010004542.1, forward strand.
TTTCTTTGTTCCCATAGCTTACATTCATGTTGCCAACGTGTCAGACTTGATAACAACCCATTGGCAATAATTCTGGGTATGCATAAGTTAGTGGTATATTTAACAGCTCTCTATGGTTTAAAGTGCCCCCTTCCTAACTACATTCATCATTCCTTGGCATCTGTAACCATCATTTGGCATCAAATAAACAGCCGAGGTTTACCAGTCATCAATAATGAACAGAAAGCAAAATAAAGAGCCTTTGTACCATCAGGAATAAAGGATAGGTCTCCTGATGCACAGAAGAAAGAAAAAATCAGTTGTGGACCACATAATAGACCTCCAACCTAATTTGGACCTTAGCACTGTTTGAAATTTCATTTGTTTCTTGAAAGAAAAGAAAAACCTTATAATTAAAATAAATTGTAGTTGACAAATAAGTTTATTAAAAATGTGATAATTGATTTAAAATATAATTTGGTTCTATATTATAGCCAGTAAATGGATAGATGCAAAGGGGTAACATATTAAACAATAAGGGTATAAAAGTTTTTTTGAAAGGCATAGAAAAAAAGGTAAAAGACTCAGAAGAATATAGATTCAAATAAAATGTTTTCATAGAATACCTTTATTTATTTTCCCCAAAACCTTTAGAATCTTTTGTGTTTTTGAGATCATATGCGAAAATACCAAATTCCAATACTGGCACAAAATCCATTGGTAAGAAACAGTGAGCCAGCCATATGCAGGGATCGAATGTTTAGAAAGCAAACTATTTAGCATTTTTAATAAGGCTAATTGTATTATTCAGTTATAATGGCAAATGTTGACACTTGATTAGAGCAGCAATAAGTTAATTATTGAGTTTATGGAAATATATCAATCAGGATAAGGACTAAAATGCAATTAGAGAAAGGATAAAATTGATTAGGAGTGAGTGAGTTAAGAGTTACTAAAAATTAAAAGCAAAGAAAATCCAATTACAGGAGTAGGTGACGGCAAAATCAAGCTTAATTTTTAACATTTACCTAGATATTGCAAGGTTCAATGGCAAAGACAAATTTTAAAATAGAGTGCACGAGACACAAATGATTCTTAAATGCCTTTCAAAGAGTTTATATCTCAGAAACAGGAAGCAAAAAAATATCAACAAGAATCCATGTTAATGCAGAGAAGCTTAAACATTTTATTGTGTTTTACATCAGAGGTGGATTCCACCAAAACCATCACCCAGTGTGTGCCCCAGTTCTCCATGACTACTGGGCAACAGATACCGACTGGGGAAGTTTCTTCAAAATTACTCTGTATTAAGTGGCAAAGGCAAAATATTGACAGGATGGCTAGGACACAGGTGGACAGAGGTTATAAGAGGCAGAATGAAAACCATGCTATGAGAATCGAGACTCAAGAGAGATGATAGCCATAAGAACTATAATCTGCCATTCCCCCCCACACACACTCATTTTTATTTCTTTGCATGAACAACTTGTTGGAAATGAAAACCAAAATATTGAAGATATTTCCAATGCAATCTGGGGTGAGTTAATTTAAATAAAGTCTTCTCCCACTCTGTGAGCACTTTATTAATTTATCAATGTGCATTTAATCATGCTTTAGAGACAACCTTTACCTTAAAAGCAAAATTTTAAACATCAATGAGGTCAATAGTTAAATGACGTTAACTTGTTGCATAGCCCTCACAGTGTATCCTTAAAGTGAACACTCAAAGATATCTGATCCAGCTCTTTTGAAGTCTAACTAATAACCATCAGCTGTGATCACACAAAAGCAAAGATTAAGACAAAAAGAAAATTATGCTTGTATAAATGTTGGGGGTTGTATACTGATGCATTTAACGATAACTTTCAGACATTCTGCTTTAACGTGCTTTCAAAAATATATCTAATTAAAATATCCTTTTTAAAATCTGGAGAAGGAAAAACATTCCAATCTAATTTTAAGGTTTTTCTTTGGAAATCAGTCATATGTACATATGGCTTGGACTTCATTACCATTGAACATAACATAAAATTTTTACTTAAAATTTTTAATATTTTTCTATTGGAAGGTTACCATGCTCATTTAAAATATTTCTGGGCTTTGAGAAAATATATATTAACAATTTAAATACCACTTTGTTCTTTCATTTGACCAAGATGGCCTTAATGCTCTCCTCAGCCTACTAAACTTTAGATAGCTCTGTTCCTGACTCTAGCTCCCTAACCCTTCTTTTCTTCCAGAATTTACTACAAAAAGCTTGTAATTATATCTTATTCTCTGCCCTGGGAGGAGTAAAGCTCCCAATTTTGCAACTCAGAAATGCCTCTCAAGGACCTGGGAACAATCCCTTTGAAATGCAATCATCATGAAAAACAGAGTCCCTATCTTCCCGCCCCTCTGGAACAAAGAGTGGTTGGTGATTCCATGAGTGACACTGAGCAAACACAGATGTCATATTGGCCAGTCTCCCTTCTAACATCCTGTAGCACTTGGCTCACCTCCCTACCTCAAAATTTTCCCACTTTCAGTTTCCAAGGTGTTGAGTTCAATCCCTCTCCCTTATTGCAACAGTTTTCAGTTTGCCTGCCTGTTTAACTCAACCCATGCAACTTTTCTATGACACACTCTATCCAGCTTCCAAGGGTAGGGAAAGTACATTCTCTAAAAAGTGATATTGTAACAGACCTGTTTACCGTAACAGACCAATGACAATTTTTATGATTTTGGCAAAAAGCAGGAAAAAATGTGGAAGCAAGACTGTTATTCACGGAGATGGTGCCTTATGTATAAATCCCAACCCTTAGAACTGGCTCAAACTATAGCCAACACCCAGCCTCACCTTCAGTATGATATATCTTATGCCCTAATGCTGGAATCTGGCTCCACCCCTGAGCACACCATGGATCACACACAGCAGGTACAGCAGAATTCAGTGAGGACTCATGTCTTCTCTAGACTGTGTGAATTTGGATGCTACCAAATCCACCATATGTCTTACACACGCTCACATTCATTTGTTTGTATTACCTGCCTTACTCCATTTAAAATACTAAATGCTTTAATAAACAATATCTTCTAAAATTGAAGCCAGGACATTTTGTTGAAATTATTTCTTTCTCAAAATGGAAATAACTTTAATACTTAACAACTTCCAGTTTAAATGCCCTTTTATTTTCAAGATACAGAATTGCTTTTCTGCTTATCAAAGTATCTCCAGGCCTTCCGTCTGAGGAGGTAAACTGAGCACATGTGTTATATGCGAACCAACTGCACTCAATAAGACTTTAACAATCAAAATCTCATTGCAATTGGCCTTAAAAATACATAAATGATTAATAATAGCCTGAATACAACTGAAATGGAAAGGAGGAATTAGCAGGACGAGATTTGGAAGAGTTAGATAATCAGATAAATTGTATTAGAAAACAAAGCAGAGGTGACAATGAGATTAATAGTTACTATTGATGGCTACAAAATACATAGGATCATTCTTCCTGAGTGAATCACTGAAAATTTCTGAGTTTGTAATTACCAAAGAATAGTGAGCAAATGTGAAAAGCAATGAAGTAAACAGGATAAAATTTTCAGGAACCTCTTGAGGAATAACTGTGCCAGTGACTTCCTGTTGTCTCTCAAATTCCCAAAATAGCAAGTAACATAAGTGTCTCTCTTAAGATACCCCTAGATCACTAAAGAAACAGAAAACTCTTCATACCTCTTGTGATGAAAGATGGTAAGACATGGTAGAAGTGAGAATGCACTTCTCCTTGCAGACCCTCCAGACCTACGAAGCCAGTACCTATAAAGCTGACTTCATTTAAACTGCTTTTTTTCATGAATACGCAGGCTATTTTGAATTATTTCCATATTAAATACAATTGCTCAAAGAATATCATTGTATATACTTAAGTCCTTTGAAATGAACTTTAAAATTAATTTGACAAACTTTAAAATTAATTTGAACTTTAAATTAATTAATAACTTCAATAATTATATCAATTTGGAAAACAATCATCTATTTACAAGCATGAGGTTTAGAAAGGATGACTATTAGTCATATATGAATTTAGAAAAGCTCCAGCTTCTAAAATTAAAGTACATTGATGGTTGCAGGAAAAGAAAGACTTTTGGTAACTATTGTTAAATTGTTATTAATCCAGTATTTGAGTGGGAGACAGAAGATATTTAGGGAGGAAAATAATGACACCACAGTAGAGCAAAGTTCCAACTGTCTAAAAAATAAAATTAGAATTGTGAGATGCATTCACCCACTCTCCAACAATATATCTGAGGATACTTTCCTATCCCTAAGTTGAAGAGAAGACAATACTATGAACAATAAAACCATTCTCTTATTTAACAATACTGAATCAGGAATAATCTCACCTTAAAAACAATGAATGAAGAGAAAAAGCATGAACCAATAAAATTTATTTTTATATTTTGAAATAGTTTATAACAAGGAAAAGGAGCACATCTAATGGGAAAAAATCAAGAAAAAGAATTGTAATTTGAAATTCATTTTATCCAAGATCCAAAGGATCAGCTTGCTACAAGCCAAAAATTCATAACCAGCGATTAATACCATGATTTCTCTAAGAAGGCAACAACAACAAAACAAAAAGGAATATTGAGAGAATGAGAAGAAAAGGAGGTGGGCAAAACAAGAAAGGAAGGCAAATAAACAAAAGAATTAAAATTTACATTACTGTAAAGTTTAGAGAATATAAAGACCCATATTAGGAACTCAATAAATCTGAGTTAAATAAATCAATGGTTAGGAAAATAAATGGGAGAACTGTAAACATGTCCTTCCTTGAAATGTGAGCATGAGCAGAAAAAAGTAATGGAGGAAGAGCTGATGGATGAGTGGATGAGAGACTGGAAGTCCTGTACACATAGACTTTCTTTTTTTATAAGAGATTTATAGTTATTCACAGGTTCATCCTGAAAAAATAATACATACATGGAAACTGATTTCAGTTCATGGTCCCTCTTTTCACTCCTGTCCTTCCCTCTCTCATTCTCCTTCTACTCTACTTGATGTCCTTTCATTCATCTATTAATTTATATTTGACTTGTTCTTTATGTGATCTAATCCTTCTCTCCTTCCCTCCCACTTTCCTCCCATTTCCTTTTATTTTTACTCTGAATATGAGTGAAAATATTTGACCTTTGAATTTTTTTTAAGAGAGAGAGGAAGAGAGAATCAGTTTTGTTTATTTTTCTACCTGGCCTTTGTTTCTCCTGCACATAGTTGTGTATGTGGTGCTGGGGTTCGAACTTGGGTCCTTGAGCAATCCTAGCAAGCAACTGCTGAGCCACCACTTCAACCCCTTGACCTTTGAATTTCTGAGTGTGGTTAATTTCACTTAGCAAGATATTCTTCATTTCCATTCATTTATCAGCAAATGTCATACTTTCCTTCTTTTTTATGTCTGTTCACACAATATATATATATCACAATTTCTTAATCCATTCAGCTATTCACAGGCATCTGGATTTATTCCATAATTTAGCTTTTGTGAATTGTGCTGCTATAAAAACTGATGTGTCTGTGTCACTGTACCATGCTAATGTTAGATCTCTGGGGAGAATACCCAGGAGTGGGAAAGCTGGATAATATGGGGATTCCAAATCCTATTTTTTTGAGGTATCTCCATACTGCTGTCCAGAGTGCTTGTTCTAGTCTGCAGTCTCACCAACAGTGTCCGAGTGTACCATTTTCCCCCACAACTTCACCAGCATTTATTGTTGTTTGTATTTTTAATTATAATCATTCTGACTGAAGTGAGATGAAATCTTACTGTAGTTTTTATTTATTTTTCCCTGATTGCCAGAGATGTTGAACATTTTTTCATATATTTCTTGGTCATTTGTGTTTGCTCTTTTGAGAAGTTTCTGTTTAGATATTTTGCCCATTTATTGATTGGGTTATTTAGTGTTATGGTGTTCAGGTTTTTAGAGTTCTTGGTACATTCTGGATATTTATCCCTTGTCAGAGCAGCAGCTGGCCAAAAGTTTCTCCAGTTCTGTAGGCTCTCTTTATAGCCTCAATTCTTTGCTGTGCAGAAGCTCCCATCCCACATATTGATTCTTGGTTTTATTTCTTAAGCTTTGGGGATCTTGTAAAGGAAGTCAATGTGAGCAGCTATATGATGGAGTCTTGACTCTGTTTTCTTCTAGCAGTTGTAAAGTTTCTGGGCTAATTCCTAAGTCTTTGATCCATTTCAATTCAGGTTCTGTGCAGGATGAGATAGGGGTCCAGTTTCATAATTCTTCATATAACTATCTGATTTCCCCAGCATCATTTGTTGAACAAAAGGGCTGTCCTTTCTCCAAGATGTATTTTTGGTGCCTTTGTCAAATATCATATGGCTATGTGTATGTGGACTTGTCTCTGTGTCTCCTATTCTATTCATGTCTATTTTGATATCAGTACCATGCTGGTTTTATTGTTACAGCACTGTACTATAATTTCAGATCAGGTATTGTGATGCCTCCTGCTTGGCTTTTTTGCTTAGAATCACTTTGGCTTTTCTGGGTCTTATTTTTCCAGATGAACTTAAGAACTGTCTTTTCTAATTCTGCAAATAAAAATGTCATTGGGCTTTTGATGGAGATTATCTTATACATGTATAGTGCTTTCGGTAGTATGGCCATTTTAACTATACTAATTCTGCCTATCTAAGAGCATAGGATGTCTTTCCATCTTCTAAGGTCTTCTTCAATTTCTTTCTTCAATGTTTTGAAATTTTCAATGTAGAGTTCTTTTACCTCCTTAGTTAGATTCTCAAGCATTTAATGTTTTTGAGATTATTTTGAATGGGTATTGGATTTTATCAAGGGCCTGTTCTACATCTATTGATATGATCATATGATTTTGTCATCAATTTTATTTAAGTGGTGAATTACATTTATTGACTTACACATGTTCAACCAAACTTGCATCTCTGGAGTGAAACCCAATTGATTGTACTATAGTATCTTTCTGATGTGTTTTTGAAAGTTATTTTCTAATCTTTTATTAAGGATTTTTGCATCTATGTTCAAAAAGGATATTGGTCTATAGTTTTCTTTCCTTCATGCATCTTTGGATTTGAAATCAGACTTATACTGGTTTTATAGAATATATTTGGGAGTGTTCCTCTCTTCCATTTTCATGGAATAATTTGAGAAAGACTGGTGCTAGTTTTTTGTAAAGATCTGGTAGAACTCAGCTTAGAATCCATCAGGTCCTGGGCTTTCCTTTATTGGAAGACTTTTAATTGCTATTGCAATTTCATTATTTAATACTGGTTTGTTTAGGTTTTCTATATCTTTCTGATTCAATTTGGGCAGGTTATATATGTCTAGAAATTTGTCAGTGTCTTCCATATTTTACTGTTTTTTGAAGTATAAATTTTAAAATAGATTCTGACATCCTCTGGATTTCAGAAGGGTCTTTGATGATATTTCCTCTTTCATCTCTGATCATGTTGATTTGCTTCTTCTCAGTTTCCTTTGGTTTGTTTGGTAATGGCTGATAGACATTCTTAAGAGGCTGAAATGAATGACCCAGAAGATAAAATTCAAAAGTATTCCACAAAGGAGGTTTCCCAGACAGAAGAAATCCTACATCTGATTATTTTTAAAATTCATCATACTCAAAGAAAAACTATGCAGACACATTCTTACACATTTTCAAGATGTGTTAATGACAACCATAAAGTCCCACTATGAGCCAGACAGCTGAGGGAAGAAAAACACAACAAACAAGTTATTCATCCAAAAAATAGAGTATGTACTTGACAGGAATGTTCATAAAATCCAATAAAAACAAATCCACATAAATATACACAGGAAGGTGAATGACTGATGAATGTTAATATGTAAATAAAGAGTATTAGGAAGCTATACAAATAAATGATCAACAACTACAAATCTGATCAAAAATTCTGAAACTAATGAAAGAAAGGAGATCTATTTTGTATAGCTCAAAAAAATGAAAACTACAGTATTTAATCATACTTGCTAAGGTTATTTTTAAGCATCAGAAGATTAATAGACATAAAAGCAAAGGGATGATAGAGCTAAAAAATAAGATGACATAGGGAAAGTGTACACTAGTAGCTGCAAGTCATTGGTAAAGTAGTTTCTAGATTGCTTGGTGGACTTAAAAGCATTATTTATATTATTCTTTTAAATTCATATGCAAACTATATATTCACATATAAATTATGTAGATAGGTATATACATGTGTCTGTATGCATAATTTATATGCATCAACAACATGGTGTTTTTTTAAAAATAGACAAAATTCCCACTTCTGACAAAATGGAATAATGAGGATTTTATTTATCCTCTCATCAAACTAAACTACTGAAAACTTCAGTAAAATACAAATAAGACTGGTTTTCAAGAGACTGACCATCAAATAACAATAAAATGTGGTTTCTAAGACACAGAAAGCAAATGAAGCAATTCCTGTAATTGCTCTAAATTGCAAAATGAACTTTCCTGGTTGTGGTATAGGAGGAAGACCAGTCTCAGAATAATGTGAAAGATGTGACTACAGCCTTCAAGACAGGGTACGGAGGAAGAAAAAGCTGTCCAAGAAAGAGTCTGGGCACATCCGGAGAGTTCACCCCAGGATTCAGTAGCATGATCATAATCAGTGTGCATATATGAGGAAATTAATGATAGCCAGGAAGGAACCACTGGGAAGGTTTAGAGAGAGGAATTCATACAAGGCAGTATTCATGTTCTCTTATCAAAAATCCAGACTAGAAAGCTTTCTAAATCATGGGGAATTGGATATAATTTTCAGCCAAGACTTGCCTCTATAGTGGAGAATAATTAGCTCTAGCCTAATTTCTGTTCTGGTTCTATGTAACAAACCTTAAAGTCAATGCCTGAGGATAAAACTCTTTCCAAGTACCATAATCATATCCCACAACAAAGCTCAAAAATATGTATGGAAATCCAAAAATATCAAACACCAAAGTGAAACCACAATGTCTAACATCCAATAAAATTACTGGAAATACGATGAAGCTTCCAAAGGTAACCCATTATGAAAAGAAAAGACCAGTCAAAAGCAGCACAAATCAGGTACAGTTTTAAAATGATCAGTGATGCTGAAATTGTTACTATGAGGGAATTCAGTATGTTTTAAAAACTAAAAGAAAAACTAAACATGCTTCATAAGCCACTGACAATATAAAATAAACCCAAAATTTAAAAAAATCTGGTGTTAAAATTGATAATGTCTGAGATTTTTAAATATTCTAAATGAAATTAACAGAAAAGACATTGCAGAAGAAAAATAAAGACACAGCTATAGATACCTTGCAAAATGAAACAGAACAAAACAGTCTCAAAAACTGAACAAAACTTCAGTGAGCTATACAGAACAACTTCAAGCTAACAGGTAGATCACTGAAGTTCTCAAAATGAATAGGTGAAATTTCTCCAAATTCGATAGAAATGTCAAATACATGTAATACTTGAGCATAGATCTGACAAAATATGTGAAAGACTCAAAACTATGAATTATTGCTGAGAAAAACTTAAGATGTAAATAAACCGAAAAACAATTGTTCATTGATTGGAATAGTTAATATTTTACATTACCTAATCTCTCCAAATTGATCTTTAGATTCAATAAAATCCCAACTAAAATCCCAGAATAATGTTGTCTGTCACAATTGAAAACCTGATTCTAAAATCCATATAGAAAAGCAAAGAATCTAGGATAAATAAAATAACTGTGAAATAGAGTAACAAAACAAGTGACTTCCTAATGAAGCCTGCAGGGCCCATCTTGTTCACGTTGTGGTTCCATTGGAATCCTTTGTGTAGGAAGTGCAGATAATGCTATATACGTGCTAGATACAAGCACCATCAGACACATACTGTGTGCATCTCTGCTGCTTATATGTGTACTCCATTGTCTCCTGGATCTTCACTTAGAGTGCACAGAGCTCAAAGATGAAATTATTAAGAATTCAGTACGCCAACCACAAAGCTTTAAACTAAGCTTGGGACCCTGAGGGACCCTGTGTAAGTGTGCAAATTGACCATGAATCTCGCCTTTTTACCTGATTTTGATTTTTTTATACATTTATTGTAATCCAAAGATTAATATAGAGAAGTATTTCAATGGGATAGAATAGAGTCCAGAATTAGATTCACACATCTATAGACAGCTGATTTTCAGCCAAAGTATAAAGTCAGTTCAAAGGAAAAATGTATTATTTTTTAACAACTAGTGCTGGAAAATCCAATATCCATATAAAAATTTAAATTAATTTGATTCTTAACACAACTTATATGAAACTGGATTCAAAATGGGTCATAGACCCAAATGTAATACCTAACATTATAAAATTTCTAGAAGAAAGAATAAAAAATGTTTTTGATCTAAGGTAAGACAAAGTGCAATTTATGAAAGAAAAAGCAGTAGTTAAAACTGTAAAGAACTGTGAAGGGTCTGAATTTTTAGTTTGCTTACAAACTTGGCATGGTTTTGTAGATATTGGAAAAGGACACAAGATTTTTGATTAGTACACAAATGACTTGATTACTCAAGACAGGGCAGCATAGGCTTCAGGCTTATATCAGTTCCTTTGGACCCTAAGTCCCACGGGACTAAGGCAGAGCCAGGAAGGAGCACATCCAGTGGGTCTACATAAAGCTGTCAAGCACTGCACTTTGGAAACTCCAATCTTTCAAGATAGCTTCAAGGAAATTTGCCCAGCCTTTGGTCTGGAAGATATTATCTCTGTCTTCTCAGGCTGATTGCTGTTTTTGAATGGTAATCTAGATAAAACACTGTCAATGCTCATATGATGGGAATAAATGCAAAGAATAACAGACAAATTTTTTCAACAGAGATTTCATCAAAGTTTTGAAAATTTCTGATTACTGAAACACTAATAGGAAAGTAAGAAAACTAAATAAAAACTAAGGGGGCTGGAGTAGTGGCTCGGTGGTTACAGCGCTTGCCTATCATGTGCAAGGGCCCAAGTTCAAACCCCAACCCCACATACATAACTAAGTGTTGGAGCAACGAAAACCAGATGAAAAACTAAATAAAGTTGTTTCCCTTTTTCTCACTCTCTCTCACTGTCCCTCGCTCTTAAAAAAAAAAAACTAAGGAAATTACATTTGCAAAATATGTATCTAAGAAAAGCTATTTACCAAATGTAAAAATAGTATTGAAAACTCATAATAAAAGAATAACAAAATATTAAATGAGTAAAATATTTGAAGGACCTGTCACCAAAATAAATACATGAAAAGAAACACAAAGTCATTTGTCATTAGAAGAGTGCATGTTAAAATGATAATAAGATACCACTATACATCTACTAAAATCAAAAGTTCGACAGCATCAAATATTGGTGACAGTGTGAAGGAATAACCTCATCTTATAGTGCTGTTTTCAGCAGAAAATGCTACAAACACTTTGAAAAACACACTTATAGTTGCTTAAAAGGTTAAACACTTATGTAAATATTATCCATCCATTCCAATTCTAGGAATTTACCTCCGAGAAATTAAAGCATTTGTCCCTTAGGAAGACATATTTAAATACTCACAGAAATTTCTTTTAAAAGTACTAGAAATTGGAATAACCCCAAATATCAATGAGTAGACAAATTTCAGGATATCAACCTAACAAAATACTACTCAGCATTTTAAAACACCAAGCATAGAAATATATATAATAACATGAATGAATCTCAAAATTCAAATGATTTGGTGAACCTCAAAAATCTGAGTGAGAGAAAACAAATTACACAAAAAGAGTACATAGAATACAATTCTATTAATACAAAATTCTAGAAAAATTTAGACACTGGTTGCCTGAAGAGACTCCCAAAGCGAAAGAATTAAAGTCAAAAATCAATGAATGGGAGACCATTAAACGAAAACACTTTGGCTCAGCCACTGAATTGGTCAAAACTGTCAAGAGAGAACCTACAGAATGGGAGAAAATCATGGCCTGTAATTCCTCCAACAGGGTATCAATATCCAAAATTTACAAAGAACTAAAAAAAAAATCAAAAACACAAACAATCCAATCAATAAATGGGCCAGAGAGCTAAATAGAAACTTCTCAACAGAGGAAATCGAGCAAGCAAGGAATACATGAGAAAGTGCTCTAAGTCATTAGTAATCAGAGAAATGCAAATCAAACTACATTAAGATTTCACTTCATTCCAGGCTAATTGGCAAAGATGAAGAATATTAACAGTAACTGATGCTGGAGGGGTTGTGGAGAGATAGGAGCACCAACACACTATCAGTGGAACCGCAGACTAGTACAGCTGCTCTGGAAAGCAGTGTAGAGACTCCTCAAAAACTTAGAGTGGGATCCACCGCAAGACCAAGCTATCCCTCTTCTGGGTGTTTTCCAGGAGGAGTTAGAGTCATCACTTTACAGTGACACAGCAAAATCAATGTTCATAGCAGCTCAATTTACAATAGCTAAATTATGAAATCACCCCCTTTATGCCCCTCACTGGATGACAGATCGAAAAGCTGTGGTATCTATGTATACAATGGAGTTCTACTGAGCTATTAGAAATAATGATATTATGACATTTGAAGGCAAATGGATATCAACAGAAGAAATCATTCTGAGCAAAATTAGCCAAACCCAGAGATTCAAGGGTCAAAAATTTTCCCTCATTTGTGGAGGCTAGAGCAAAACTCAGGTTGGATGAAAGGTAGTCAAGCTTTTGTACTAGACCCACCAAAGATGTAGCAATACATAATCTAGAGGATTTATAGATGTGTAGGGGAGGGAGGGGAAGGGGAGAAGAGGGGTTGCCAAAGAGGGAGGAAAGATATGGAGGGATCTAGGGAGACAATCAACAATATAACATACCCTTTACCCCTCTGAGAAGCCAGATCATTTAATTCTGGAAAATTCACAATCATATATACATATATATATATATATATATATATATATATATATATATATATTCATAACTGTCATGGGGGATACAAAAGAATCAAGAGACTGGGGTGTGGGTGATGTGGGTGTAACTGAATTAGGATCAAATATATATCATATTGTTACTTTATATGCACTTATGATTGTACAAAAACTCAAATCCTTTAAAAAAAAACTGTTCATGAGGGCTGGAGAAGTAGCTCAGCATTTACAGGGCTTGCCTGACATGTGTGAGGACCCAGGTTCAAAGCTCAGCACCACATACACAACTAAGTGTAGGAGAAACAAAGGCCAGGAGAAAAAAAAAATAAATTAAATTGATTCTCTCTCTCTCTCTCTCTCTCTCACACACACACACACTCACACACACACACACACAGTCCTCTCACTTTCTCCTCTTTAAAAAAAAATATTGTACAGGAATCTTCCTAGCATATTTATATTTTTATGAAAAAGTCTCAAACTAGAAACAAATCAGATGTCATTCAACAGGTGAATGATTAACCTGTGATGTGTGAGACTATAGAAAACTCTGTAATAGAAAGGAAAAAGATTGATACATTCAATGTCCTTAATGTATCTCCAGAGAATATATACTGCAATAATTATGTTTATATTATAACATTACAATTAAAACAACTACTATAGGAGGCTAGAGCGGTGGCTCGGTGGTTACGGCACTTGCCCAGCATGTGCGAGTATACGGGTTCAAACCCCAGCACTCATGTACACAACTCAGAGCAATGAAATCCATGTGAAAAACTCAATAAAAATTGATTTTCTCCTCTCTCTGTGTCCTTCTCTCTTTATTTAAAAAAAAAACTACTATCAGGTTATATAGTGTATGGTTCCATTCACATAACCTAATTAAATGGCAGAATCATAAAAATGAAGAGTAGATTGCCACTAGGTCCTGGAATTCAAGGACAGTGAAGGCAAAAGGAGGTAGGTGTGGCTCTAAAACGGCAACAGGAGGGGGGGTCCTTGTGGTGACATAAATGTATAATTTGGTTTAATTTCACTGTCCCCTCTTGTGATGCCATACTCTAGTTTTTCAAGATGTTACCATTGGAGGAAACCAGGGAAAGAGTACAGGAGATCATTATTTCTTACCATTGCTTGAAAATCTACAATAAATTCAAAATATGGAATTTCATTTTAAATCAAAGTAAAACCTTTATGAACTGCATGTTTTATGTTATGGAAGTAATTTTTAAGCATGAAACAAGAACAGAATTATAAAAATATACTTTTTTTTCAATTGTTATTTTTTGAGACAGGATCTCACTACATTTCTCAGGCTGGCCTCTAACTCCTGGCTCAAGTGATCTTCTGGCCTCAGTTAGGAATACAGGCACATGATACCCAATACATTCTTTAAAAAATACCCTTGAGGATATATCATCAAACCAAAATTAAAAAAAAACAATAAGAAGCATTGTTAAGCTCTCGATGGTAGGAAATTCAGGGTATTTTTGAAAATTGATTAGCTCTGAAATCAATATCGCCAAGTGAAAATAAATGCTATAGCACATACATCTGGTTACCAAATTGATATGCAAATATTAAAAGTTATCTTTACAAGCAAGGAATGCAAACAAAAATAACATTTTAATAAAAGTAATCTATATTTAAACACCAAATATTCTTTAGACAACACAAAACTGAGAAAGGACCACTACAATAGCTTCTGTTCCACGCCAATTCTAAAAATAGAGAAATATGTGTTCTACAGATGATGGTGCTATGATAACTTTTGAATCAAGGGCAATATTTTTCTTTCACTATTTTCTCCTCATTTCTCTATTATTCACCAACTTTCAAATACTGAAAAGTAATATCAGGTATAAACCAAAATTATCCATTAAATTGTATATACAGCTACACATATCTGCATTTGTTTCATTAAGTACCTATTTAAGGTTAAAATGAATGTTTGCAGTATTTGGCTTACCTTCTAAATCCAAATACTAATTATATGTCATCTATTTTGTCAAACCCAATAAAGCAGCATCATTACACAGCGTTTTGTTGTTGTTGTTGTTGTGTTGCACAATTTGCTGCTGTTTGGTTCTTTTAACTATTTTTGATTTTGCACTAAGAGATGTTTAAAAAGTGATATGCAGCCCAGGTAGAACGATGTCATATTGAACACAAAGAAACACAGTGGGCAATTTCTCAGTTCTTCATGTCAATGTTCACTTAATTTAAAGTCCCTAAACTTATTCTGTAATCCTACATAAAATCATCCTGTAACTTTGGAACTTGATATATTAGAAAAACCCATTAGCTAATGGCATTTTTAAAAAATAATTTGAAGAATTTTTATCAAAATTCTTAAAAGAAAAAAAAAACCAGGATTCCAATTGAATATTTCCCATACAAGTGTTTAGATATTTAACTCTAGATATCTGAAGACCACACCCAAAAGCAGAACTGTAGAAATCCTCTTCATTTAAAAAAAAATAGAGAATAAAATGAAAAAAAAAGTCACAATCCAAAAGCACTCAGTTCTGATACTGAAACAAACAATAAAATAACAGTCTGAGATAAAACCTAAAACCCACAAGTCTAATGCCAGTATTTTCCATCTACTTGTCCCAACTACCTGTCATGCTTCAGTTGAGGTCTCTCAGTTCATAAATAACATTTCTTTGGATTCTTAACATTCACAGTCAGAATAATCTGTTTTCTTACAGCCAAGTGTGAGTTATTAATTTACAGACCTGAAAACATGCCTACAAATTGACCTAAGCAAAACCTTGGTCTTACCCATTTTCTACCATGTATTTTCTACCCACCTTTATTTTAAAAGCTGCTCTTGGAGATGTTACACTATGTCCCACAGTGTTTCCTTAGCAACATCTACAGTGCCCCTGGGCTACAGATCTTAATTCCACCACATGCTGTATTTATAAAAAGTGTAACATGCTTAAACCTTAAGCTTTCATATATATGAAATTCAGCACATTTTCAGGTTTTCCCTTGGGTGCTTATAATAGCATCTGTTAGTAGCTGTAGAGAGAAGTATGCCAAGCTACACAAGAAAAAAAAAAGACAATGAGTTGAATGATTTCATAAGAATAACTGAATTATGGTTCTTCTGAGCTTAACATCTAAATCCTCTTCAAAAGATCCACTATGTTGGATCCACATTTAAGTCTTGTTTTTGTGAGTGGTCCAAATGAAGAATTACTGTCATCTGAATAGCATTAAATACAACTCCCATAGATAACCCAAGGATATTACTATCTGAGCCCCTTAATCCCAGACCATATGAATGATTTTGTATTTAAACTGAGTCCAAATGCTTTTAAGCTTTAATATGTACAATTATATACCAATGATTTTGCATCATTCTGTAATTCTACTTCTATGTATTACATTTCAAAAGGAAAACAGTAAACATAAGAAACATCTACTATATTATTATCATTAAAGTTATCATTCATTTTCTCCATGAAAACAAAACAGTTACTTTATCATATTAGGTACTCAATAGGAGTAACTAACTCTGATAGAAGTGTCTGTAGGTTAACTGCATCTATTTCTAGTATTAAATCTTGTTATTCCATGGCCACAGAATTATTCAATTATGTATGGGAGATACGGGACGATGAGATGGAAATATCACAGCCCAGACAGCCTAACAGGTAGGTTTTACCTTCTCTCCCTATTGGCAAATTACTTAACCCACTGATTCAGTGCTATGACTGATTAGTATATGAATTTAAAATACTGAGTAGTAGAAGCATGCATCTCCTTCAAAATAGTGTGAAGATTTTTTTTTAATTAAAGACTTTTTAAATATGTTGTCTACAAAGGGCAAGTATCACTTCTCAGTTCAGTCCAGGATATTCCATTCAAGAAAGATTGATTAGTACATATTGGTGATGCCTACATCCTTCACATAGCCGCGGAAGCACTAAGTCCACAATTACACAAAAATTGGCAGACCTTTCCAGATAGCACTAAACCATATGAGCAGATATAGAAAGTATTATCAACACATGAATGAACCTGCAAGCAATATGCTAAACACCACAAGCCAGGCACAGAAAGACAAACACTCATATGTGGAATCTAAAGCACCGAAGTCACAAAAGTAGAGAATAAAGTGACAGTTACCAGGGGATGAGGCCCTGGGAGGACTGGGGGAGAGATGTGGTTCAGATGATACAAAGTTTCAGTTAGACATGAGGAGTAAGTTCTGAATACCTATTTACAGCATGGTGACTATAGTGAAGGATGTACTGTACACCTGAAAAACATCAAGATGGTAGATTTTGAAAGTTCCCATCACCAAACAGTATGTGTGGTGATGGATGTACTAAGTAATTTAATTTCATTACTTCACTATGCATACACATATCAAAACAACACACAGTACGCCATAAACATACAAATTTTCCTTTGTCAATTAAAAACAAAAATTAATTAAAAAGAAAGAGGAAGCTGGAGAGGTGGTGTAGTCAAGTGCTTTCCTAGCATGCTCAAGGTTCTGGGTTCGATCCCCAGCACCGCATAAACAAATATATAAAGGAAAAATAAAAGCTAGATTGGAAAAAGAAAAAACTTCTCTCCCTCTTTCTTTCTCTCCCTCTCTCTCTCAAAAAAAATGAAAGAAAGAAAACAAGAGAAAAGAAACAAAGAAAAAGAAAGAGGAAAACCCTGGCTCTGTTTTCATAGGTAGCACCAGGAGAATAGATGTTCAATCTTGATTTCAGAGGCACAGCAAGGCAAAGTATAAAAGACTATTTTTGGAATTGGAGATAATAAAAACTTCTTAAATAGAGCTATCTACAAAACATAATGGAGTACTATCAGTTGCTCCTTTAATTCTCAAATAGCACCTTCTTTAAAATAATATTGCAGATGCGATTGTTTTCTAAGCAGGACCATATACTTATATAGACATTTAGACAAAAAGCTACAGGCAGGGAGTGAGAGCCCACAGTCAGTGTTCACTCAGTGCCAAGTCTGTGCAGAGAACTTTACATTAATTCCCAAAGCATCTCTACGAGGTGGGTCCTGCCATTATCCTACTTGACACATGTGTAAGCTGGTATCCTTTTGTATATGATCAGGAAAGACAGGGCCAAAACTAGATCCCGATTGTCCTACTACAGACACTAATTCCAAAAAATGCCAGCAGCAAATCTTAAGAAAATGACAAATATGTTTCATAAGGATAAGGCACTCTCAGCCTTACGCCTTTAAATTCTTTAATGCATAACTTTAAATTTATTTCATAAATCATACCTATTGGATAGCTCTCTTAACATGTAGGTAATTTTAATGAAAATCTCAAAAACCTCTAATTCAAATCTCAAATCTCCTCCTCAGATTTTTAATTAGAATGAACTAAACTGATGCAATCATAGACTACAAATATATTTTTAAAAATTTGCTTTTTAAAAATATCTTGAAGTAGCAAAAGCCTAATATAAATTCCACCCCCAAATATAAACACTGTCTTTTTAAAAGCCATGCACTGGATTCTCAGAAAGATTAGGTATCTATTGGGAAAGACAGGCTGTCTTAGAAGTCAACCTCAAACTATCTAACTCTGTAGGAGATAAATGGAGATTTGCCTGGAGAGGGAAGCAAAATATGGCCATGAATCACCTCCTTCTCAGCAGTTTCGAAGCTTTTAATTTTCAGCATTGCTGGTCTCCAGGTATGTGCAGTTGATTAACAGTCAACAGAAATTGAAGGACCTCTATGTGGAGTCCTCAGCGTTAGTGTGTAAACTATTTTTAAATGACTTCTCTCTTCTTTTTTCTCTTCACTCCTCCTCTCTTCCTAAATCCATAACTTACCTTTCTGGTTTATTTCCCCTCAAAGAAAACACTTGTGCCATTCATTTATTATGTGTCCCAAACATTCCATGCAAGTTTTAGGAAATCAATACATGTCTGAGTTTTTATTTAATCTCTCTTCTTCTTCTTCCACCGTCACCATCCCATCTCTTAGGATACTGATCAGACCTCTGGGATATGATTCATGCAAATACATGCATACCACTGCCTAAAATGGTCTCTATCTTGCCATTCTCTCTGCTGTTTCTTATTCATTGTTTATTTATCATTCTTATTTCTCTTATGTCAATTAACCTGTCCTTTATCTGCTTGGTTTATTTGGTTTTGCTAACATTTAAAATACTGAGTGCTCAGATTTTCCAAGATTTGTGTTCACATAGTCTCCCAGAAAATATGGTTGTCTTGCTGTGCTTTCAAATTCTCTTTATTTTAGTGCAACTGTGTGAATTTTGTGAAATTCTCTGCATTTCTCTAATACATAACTGTGCAAATACATGGATTAATTCATCAGCAACTAAAAAGGGGAGTGAGAAGGATTACCTTTGGGGGTAATCATATTCCAGAAACCCACCCTATTCCAGAAACAGATGATAAGTCTGCTGGCAGTCTAATACTCATCATGTTAATAAATTTATATAGTGTCAAAGGAGACCCATTATTCATGAGAAAACACTAATGTTAAATTAGGAATAGCCACTAGAAGTAAAGTATCATATAATCAGAATTTCATAATATTAATTATAAGCTCAAGGGGAAAACTTGTAAATATAATGGGAATCTGAGATGTTATGAGATATAATATCTCATAATATATACAAATGCATATGTATATATGTAATAGTTTTCATCCGTGCTTCCATGCTCAAACACTGATCTAACTTGCTTGATAACAAATCATTAGACCCTCCTCAATCCAGGGGGGTCCTTCCCTCTACCCTGGAGGGAGGAATGTAGCACAGGAGGCCAAGAAAGAGGCTGAAGCAGACAGGCCTTGCTAGGTTTCCCTCACATAGTCTATTAGCAGCCATGTCTATGCAATGAAGTCTCTTCAAAAACCCAAAAGGACAGAGTCCAGGGAATTTAAAGAAAACTGAACACACAGAGATTCTGCCCAAAGAATGCACAGAAGCTCCGTGCCTCTTCCCCAATAACTCATCCCATGCAATCCTTCATCTACACCCGTTGTAGCCCTTTACAGTGGCAGGTCAATGCAAGTCAGTGTTTCCCTGGGTTCTATAAGCAGCTCAAGAAAATTCACTGAACCCAGAGAGAGTGCTGCGGGAACTCTGATTTACAGATGGCGCTGCCATCAGAAGCACAGGAGAGGTAACCAGGGCCTGGAGACTGGCACCTAAAGAGGGAGGGGGCAGGGCCTTAGGAACTGAGCCCTCAATCTAGGGCATCTGACACTATGTCCTGGGAAAACTGCATTGAATTAGAAGACACCAATAGTGGCTGCTGCAGGACTGCCTGCTTGCTTGGTGTGTGGGTGTGTGTCAGAAGTCTCTTGCGTTCATTGTGGAGTAAGACCAGTGGAAAAACAAGATATTGTGTTTTTCCCTGACTCACATGACATCTCCTCCTTGTCTCCTGAGCCTCACACACCAAATATCTATCCTCATCTCCAGCTTCCCATTATGCACCCAGTGACTTGCTTCCTTGAGCTGCTGTCTCTGCAATCCTGCTTCCTGATCAGAAAAGGCAGCTGCATCAGTACTTTCTGGGTGCCTACCCGTCTTCTCTGCAGGTTTCAAGTTCTGCGTCACTGCCAGCTTTTCATCTTTCAAGGCTGGTGCAAATCAGTGCACAGAAACTAATGCTGTCTCTATTTCTCCTCAAGAAGCAGACAAACACGAAGCAGATTAACATTCAGCATCTCACACCAAATTGCCAGGACTGAGCAAGAGCATGGGAAGCTGTCCAGGAGGTGTCTTGTGTATGTTCCAAAGCTTTGATGCCTGTTCCACTGACCTGGTCCTGCCCAAGCTGTCATCAGGTCCTCCTCCCAAAGCATTGCATAATTTAGTTGTGAACTGGGTGCAGCGTGACTGGATCAGAAGTCTTTTTATCTCCCTTCAACACAACTAAACTTGATGATCCAATACTTGGGTACTAGTTTATACAACTGGAAGAAAAATTCTCTTTTTTCCAAAACTCAAACAATTTCACCTTTGCAATTCAACATGCAAATTCTTAAATGAATGCATGACAAAATCAGGTATTAGTGAGCAAAATGCTAAATCGTGTGTGTGTGTGTGTGTGTGTGTGTGTGTGTGTGTGTGTGTGTGTATGGAGTGTATTTTAAGGCTCCAATATTGTGCATCACTATTTTTGTTTTGCTAAATGTCAATTATATGCTTTTACATGCCTAAACATTCTCTCTCATATTAATTTCCCAAGGAAGTAATTTGGAGTTAATTGTATGGTAAATGAATTTTGGTGTTGCATACTTAAGAAACCTCAAGCCATTTTCTTCCTAGGATCAATAGATATTTGACATATAATAGCTGCATTTGTAATCTAATTAAAGGATTATTTGACACACTGCAGCTTTGGCACATTGAGTTAAGACTTTCTGACAGAAAGCACTGATGTTGAATGTTCATTTTATCAAGAAATCTTTACTTACTACACTGAGGACTTGTTTCATAATGAAATACCTCATGTATAACATTAGCAATCATTTGTATCAGGAAAAGTATTAAATAATTTCTAGATTGCTCAATATTCTCCATGTGATAGAGACTGTATCATATGGAAAACCAGGAAAATCATTAATTCCAATTAAATGTGAAGATGGAAACCTCTTCTAGAAATAACAGAAATGTTTCTTTAAGATTATAATTTGTCATTTCCAGTTTTTCAAGTTAGTATTTGATTTTGTATAACAAAATTTTACAAACTATGTCTCATTTAAACAAAATTCATCTGATGCAATTGACCTCTCCAAGTTGGAATACTAACTGTGTCATTCCCAGACAGATCATTGTGGTAGTGCCTTTTATTTTTCCACAGAATACATAGCTTCAGAGTACACTTATGACTTGTAATATAGATTATACTGTTCTAGTTTTACCAAAAATGAAAGCAAGGGTTAGACAGCTTTTCTTATGTTTCAGAGCTAATATGTATTAGAGTAGGGTTAGGAATAAAATCTTATGTCTTCAGAGCAAATATTTTTGATATTGCACATTGTCCTATTGTGCTCTCGACTCAAGAGAACCACAGCAACAAAAAAAGAATGGAAACCCAATAGAAAAAATGACATTTTCACATGCTCCACTCCTTGGATAATTTTGCAAATTGTTTTGGAGCATTCTGAATCAGATCCTTTTCTTTCTTTCTTTCCTTTTTTAATTGTTTCATCATTGTCTAGCTTCCACATATCAGAGAAAGCATTCTCCTAGTAAGTCTCTGGGTTTGGCTTGTTTCAGCATGATTTTTTCCATCTCCATCCATTACCTGCAAAAGTCATGATATCATTCTTTCTAATAGCTGAGTAGAACTCCATTTTATATGTATAAATGAAGGGATCCATTCATTCAGTGAAGAGCATCTAGGTAGTTTCCATAATTTAGCTATTGTAAATTGAGCTGCTATAAACAATGATGTAGCTGTATCTCTGTAAATGCTGATTCTAGCTCTTCTGGGAAAATATCCAGGAGTGGGACAGTTGGGTCATAAGGTGGTTCCATTCCTAGTTATTTGGGGAATCTCCACATTGCTTTACAGAGTAGCTATACCAGTTTGCAGTCCCACCAACAGTGTGTTACTGTTCCTTTCTCCCCACACCCCCTCCAGCATCTGTTATTGTTCATATTCTTCATCTTTGCCATTCTGACTAGAGTGAGGTGGCATCTCAGTGCAGTTTTGATTTTGATTTCTCTGAATCCCATCTTAAGAGCACTTATGGAAATCACAGGTAGATGAATATAATTCATAAAATAGCAAGTTTCTTGACTTGGAGAAAGCTTTTTCTTTTTTTTTTTTTTTAAGAGAGACGGACAGTGAGAGAGACAGAGAAAGAGAGAAACAACTTTATTTAGTTTTTCACATGGCCTTAGTTGCACTAACACTTAGTTGTGTACGTGGTGCTGGGGTTTGAACCCGGGTCCTTGTGCTTGCCAGGCAAGCGCTGAAACCTCTGAGCCAGCGCTCCAGCCCCTGGAGAAAGCTTTTTCCATGCTATTATGGATTGGATCTAGAATACCCCCCCCACATACTCACATGCTGAGGGCTTGATTACCAATACACCAATATTCAAAAGTGGGTCTTTGGGGAAGTGATAGAATCATGAGGGTTTTTCCTGACCTCTTCAGTAGATTAATCCACTGTCAGCTGAATGGATTACTAGGAAGTGGCAGAGACTGGGAGATGGGACTTGGTTGAGGGGAGTGGGTCCTTGGGGGCATGCCCTTTGGGGTTTATCTTGTCCTCAGCTCCTTCCTCTGCTTCCCAGCCACCATGAGGTAAGCAGTTTGCTCCACCATGTACTAAGATACTCTGCTTTATCACAATCCCACAGCAAAGGGGCCAGCTGATCATGAACTGAAACCTCTGAAACCATAAGCCAAAACAAATCTTTCTTTCTTAAAGTTGTCTCAAATATACTGTCACTGTGACAAAAAGCTGACTAACACATATACCATTCATATAATTCAGTCACCAAATTCCCTCATCACAGTCGTTAATGAGAAAAGTGAAACTCACTACCATTTATTTTTTTCATGCAATTATTCATTCAACAAATATGATATTCACAGAGAATCTACCAGGTTCCGGGTGCTTTTCCAAGAAGTTGAGGTCCAGCTATGACAAAAGCAGGGCATTATGGTAATTGACTCATCTCTCTCCCTCAGGTAACTCCTGTGATGTTAAGGATGAGAAAACTAAACCTTGGAGTTGCTACTCACTGAAGGCAATATGCAACTTCTAGGGTCAGAATCAGAATATAAATCCAAATAGATCCCACCTAAAATAATACTCTTCCTTTTAGTTCTTCCACATCTCTCCATCTGTGACTTCCATTTCTTTCCATTGATGCCAGACATATTTGGTTCTCACACCAAACAACTTGGTTGGTGCTTCAATTTTTCACCTGGTTAGATGCCAGCATCATTCTATTCAAATTCGAACCCCAGCAAGCACCACATTCACAACTAAGTGTCAGGAAAACAAAACCAGATGAAAACATAAATAAAACTGATTCTCTCTCTCTTAAAGAGAGAGTACACCAATAAAGGTTCAGTCCTGAAGCTTTTGGAAAGTGCAAAGTTTGAACAACCAACGCATGCTGAATTCACTCTTTACTGCACACTTGCTTGTGGATTTTTTAGTACTTGCTTAAGGAAAGAGTTATTGTTTACTCTTATCCATTACAGAAACTATTGACATGAAAGGTGTTATTAGAACTCAGTTTATAAGATAGCAAGCTGCGTTAAGGTTTGACGTAGGAACTTTTCAGGTATTGATGATTTTTCTAATCCGTCATGGTTTTAAAACCCTCAAGGCCAAGATTTAAAGTACCTTGTACTTCCCTTTCCCTCATAGTGGTTAAAAGAAGGAAATCTCTATGAAACATATAACTAGAAATAAATACTCAGATCTGGGGAAATGGCAAAGAAGATGATCCCAGATCCTAGTCTTTCAGCTTTCAGTAGCTCAACACTGGCTCATCTCCATTTGTATCTAAGTCAAGTATTCTTTGTAGAAAGTAAACAATAATATCACACCAAAGAGACAGTAGGAAATCCATAGAGCACAAAATGGGAACATTTATAAAATGAACATAAAATTCAACACTATTAATATAAAAATTATTATCTTACATTGCTAGTAAGTCATTGTAAACTATTATCTTGTGCTATAAAGACATTCTTTTTTATTAATAACACTTTTCTTCCTACAGATATTGTATATGACAGTGATTTCTATTGACACTTATTTCTGAAATATTCATCTTTTGGATAAATTGCTGTTGAACTATATAGTTTTATGAAAAATATATCATGTATTGATAATGCAGTCTTTCACATTGCGTTCTAGTGTCCCAATATGTTGTTGGTTCTTAATTTTTTTAAAAAAAAGAAATATCATGATGTCATAGTTCTCTAATAATTGAAGGTTTTAAATGAAAAAGGTAAGAAAGAACACAAAGAAAAATGAAAGAGCCTTTAAAGAATACACATTCTTACATCTTTTGTTTGGTGACACTATAACAGAACATGCTGGCATTTGTGTAAACTGAAAGACCCTATAAACATTTGGTGGGAAGTGACTGACATGCAAATCTCAACAAGAGTTCAACTATCAGGTTTGGCCATACACTGCTAGAAGTGGAAATTAGCCAATAAAAGTATAAATTCAATTGCACTACTCTGAAGCAATTAAATTTGTCTGATCACTTTGTGATAGGAGAAAGGCATTTGCTGAAGCAGTTTCAGATCAGTGACAGGCAAAGTGCATCTCGAGGTAAAAGACTGATTTAAATCTCACCTCGAGGTCTAGAGGGACTTGCTTTCATTGACTAGAAATAAGCAAAACATAAGAAAGTTTAGTGTCACATATAAACAGTTATCAATCAAGATTTCTACCTAAAGTTAACAGACCTTAGGGGAAAGTTAAACAACTTGTATGCAATCCGATGCTTACTGAACAGCAGAAGAAAACCATAACACAATGTCAAAAATCGTATTTCACTTTTATTGAACCATTTATTGTAAATTATAAAATAAAAGCAAAGATTAAATAGGAAAGATGTCCATTGCTCAAATTAAAGCATTTATCTTTCCTCTTTTGAGAAAGCTTAAGATGGATGCATTTATACTGACATTCTGAGCTCAAACTACACTTGTGGTCAAGTGTTACGTATGGAATCTCTTGGCCTGAGCTATTAAAAATAATTTGATAATTTATTTTTAATGATGCATCACTAACCTATATGTCTTCGCGCTTGGGTAAACCAACACATTTGTAAAGATTGAACACAGCATGATTTCCTTTTCTGATCTTCCTACGTAATAACAGTTTGGAAAAAGCTTTTAACCCCTAATGCTTTAGACAATATAATGCTTAGTAGATCATTTGACCAGTATTTTCATCCTACAGTTAATAAAATAATTTTATTTCCCCAGGTCACCAATAACTTCATAATTGTAGCATTGACACTGGGCAAACTTGACCCTCCTGAAATGATCTCTTTCCTTCTCTGGGTTTCCATGGACCATTATTGAAAAGCGCTCTATTAGCTAACATTGTTTTCTACCTCTTCTACTCCTCTTCTCCCCCAGACCATAAAACTGAGCATTCTGAACCTTCTAGGATCTCTACTCTACTCTCTTCCTTGAAATTGTTTCTCTTGGTGAGATCATAATTTTCATGTTATGGCAATGACTCCCAAATCAATGTCTGTTCTGTCTCCCTCCTTCATGCTTCAGTGCTCACTCTCCCAAAGCCTAACAGATATGTCAGTAATAGTCCATGAGAACCTCAAACTAATAATAGTACAAATAATATGCATGGCCCTTCTCTAGTCTAGGCTCCTTTGCCTTCATATCTTCAATCTGCGAATGATCTTTGAACATCTACCCTGTGCTCACTTCCTTCTAGATCACAGATCATCACACTTTTCCAATAAAATTCATATGGCACATCATTTAGACCTTGTGACCTATGTCTCTGTTGCAACTACAGGATTCCCTCCTCATCTACCGGGAATACACTCTAAGATCGATAGAAGTCTGAAACCGCAAATAGGAAAAGGTGCTTTATATAGTATGTTTTCCCCTGTACATAATCTATGATGAAGTTTAATTTACATGTTAGGCACAAAAGAAATTAACAACAATAATTAATAATTAAATAGAACTATAGCATTATATTTTAATAAAAGTTATGTGAGCATGACCTTTCTCAAAGTTATTAATATACTTGTACACATCCTTCTTCCTGTGATGATTTGAGATGAAGTAATGCCTTCTCAGTGAGATCAGACAATTCCTACATGATGAGATAAAGCCAGGTGAACAAGGTAGGCATTGTGATACAGCATCAGGCTTCTATGTAAAGGTTTCTTGAAGGCAAGGCCTATATTACTGATGCTGCAACAGCTGATCTGATAACCAGGACTCCAGATGACTCCTAAATGACAAATGGATGGGTAGTACGTGTACATTCTGGACCAAAGGATGATTTATGCCCTGGGAAAGATGGAGCTGAATGGTCCCAGATTTCATCATGCTCCTAAGGAATTTTCCACTTCATCTTTTCAGATTTCAGTTGACCATAGATAACTGAAACTCTGGAAAGCACAATCAGAGATAAGAGGGAAACTACTGTATTCAACATTGGCATTCTATTTACAGATGTTGAAATTTAAATTGCACAGAATTTTCATGTGTCACTATTGCTCATCTTTTTTTCCATCAACCATTCTCACTTCATTGGATACAGTAAAACCTATGGTAGACTGGATTTGACTAGAGGGTCACCGTTGGCTGACTTGTATTGTCAGTACTGGAGTGATGAACAAGAAATCTTGTGTCCCTCATGTTCAATAATCTCAATTTTTAAGAAAATCTTCTTTTGTATGTCAACGGTGAACTTTTCCTCTAATCCCACTGGATCAGGTATCAGTTTAATTCCTTACTGACAACTATAACCCACTATATCATCAAGCACTTTGGTTTCCCTTCCTTTTATTTCAAGTATTTATATATCATTAAATAAGATTATAGTAGAAAAAAGAGTCTTCTAAATATTAATCTCAGCTTTGTATCATCCACAAATCTTTCAAAATCCATATATAAATGTTCATATTTACAGAGTAGAAAAATATTTTATATTTCAAATTTTCATTTTATTTCTTTCCCTTTGCATTTTTATATAGGCATCACTTTTCCTAAGATCTTTTCAATAACTTAACAGAAGTATGAATAGTCATACAATAAATTACACTGATTTAAAATACAATATGATAATCTGTGACTGATATGTTACATCTTAGTAACAGCCTTATTGAAATATAGTTTATGTACCATAAAAGTCACTCTTAAAGCATACAGTTTAGAGAATTTTAGTTTTTGCAGTATTGCAATAATCACCACCAATTTTCCAATTAGATAACTCCAGGAAGAAACTCCAAACTTCTAAGCAGTTATTCCCCCTACCTGATCCCCTCAGCCCCTTACTTTCTATCTCTATGAACTTGACTGTTCATGACATGTTTCATGCAAATGAAATCATATAATATGTTGCTTTTTTATCTGGCTTCTGTCATGATACTATCTTGGAGGTCCATCCACATTGCAGCAGGTATCAATCCTTCACTCCTTTTATACTGAATAAAAAAGACATTCTGTGGATACATCACATTTTACTTTGTCATTTAACAGTTGATGGACATCTGCATTCCTTCCACTTTCAGGTTATTATAAATAACGTAAGTATGAAAATTCATGTACACACTTTTGTGTGGATATATCATATTATTTTTCTTGAGCACTCACCCAGGTGTGAATTGCTGGGCCACATGTTAACTCAGAGTTTAATGTTTGCAGAAGTGCAGCCATGCCACTCCACATTCTCGACAACACTGTATGGGGGTTCTAATTTCCCCCATTTCATACATATAACTTTTGTGTCCACAGACAGGGTTTTGTCTGCATCTTTTGTACCTTATTCCTAACTATTGCAGTAAACTTTTTTTTATTATCCTTCCTGTGGTCTTTCAACTATTGCAGTTTATCCCATAGACCCACTACTAATAGTTTCACTTTACTAAGCAATACTTTGTCACTATCCTATCCCACCAAACTCAATAATTATTATCACCCAGGAGAGAAACTGAAAAATAGCTTATTCTGAAAATTACTAAAGACTCAAAAGCCAATAAAATCGAATTATCTGTTCCCTAATAGCATATATCACTCTGCAATTGAAACTCTCCAATTCAACCAAAATTACTTCTGCATGTTCTTGGAGAGTTACATTGTTTGTGGGCAGGACTGGCTTCATCTGCCTCCAACCTACGCAGTCACTAAGGGCCCATATTTAGACATGCCTGTCTTGCAATTTAATGTTTAGCTGTATCTTAAAATTCTTTTTCCCAAGTGTGAATGAGACTTTATTTTCAACAAAAGAACTTATTTTCTATATCAGCAACTTTAGACTTTTTATGAAATGAACCAAGTACAACAACAGGACTTAAGCCTTGTGGTCCAAGGAGGACTGTGGCATTTTGTTCTTTTCTGTGGCACTAAGCAAAAATTAGTACATATTTCTGATATTTCCTACCATCCTCCTTTCATCCAGAATTGGCCAATAACTGACTCAGAATAGAAAGTAAGTTCTTACTATTACTCAAGCTTCCCTTTTCTTTGGTACCAGATTTCTTTTCCTTTTTTAAAATTTTTCCTATCTTTATTAAGATATACCTGACAAATAAATATTGTTTATAGTGTGCAATGTGATGTTTTAATATCCCAATACATTCTGAAATGAGAAATGATGACTACAATCATCAGACTAATTAACATAATCTCACAGAGTTATTTTTTGTGTGTGTAGTGAAAACACTTAAGATCTACCTTCTTAACAAATTTCAAGTATAATAATGCAGTAATATTAACTATAGTTACCATGGTATACATTTTATCCCAAATTATTCATACTGCACAACTGAAACTTTAAACCCTTTGACTAATTATCTTCTCATTTTCCCAATACTCAGTCCCTGTGGGAGACTATTCTTCTCTCTTGCTTCTCTTTGTTTAACTTTTTAGATTCCATGTACAAATAAAATCATGCAGTACCTGTCTTTCTGTGTCTAGGTTATTTCAATTAGCATATTTTCCTCTGTATTATTGCAAATGGCAGAACTTCTTTCCTTTTAATACTAAATAATATTCTATTGTTATCATAAGTCACCATTTCTTTATTCATTCACCTTTTGATGAACACTTGCTTGCTTCTACATTTTGGCTCTGGGAAATAATGCTGTGATAAACATGGATGTACAACTATCTCTTGAATGTATTGATGTTATTTTCTTTGGATACACCCAAAAGTGAGATTGATGGATTATATGATTTTATTTGAGAGCTCTCCACAACATTTTCCATAATGATTATACCAATTCACACTCCTACTAATAGTACACTGAGCATTCTGGGTTTCCTGTTGTCCACATCCTCTCTTACACCTATTATCTCTTTTTTTGATAATACCCATTCAAATGAGGTGATACATCGTTATGGTTTTGATTTATATCAAAACCTAATAATTAGTGATATTCACGATTTTCTCAGATAACTACTAGCTACTTTCATGCCTTTTCTTTTTTAAGAGAGAGGGACAGTGAGAGTGAGAGTGAAAGAGAGAGAAAGAGAGAGAAACAATTTTTTTAATTTAGTTCTTCATGTGGCTTTCGTCACTCCAGGACTTCACCATGTACAAGCCGGGCAAGCACTGCTGAGCCACCACTCCAGCCCCTTTAATGTCTTCTTTTACCATTCAGATCCTTTACCCTTTTTAAAATCAGGTTTTCAGGGCCTAGCCTAGCTCCAGTCCAGGGGATAGGTTTGGGTCCTGGATCCACTAGAATGGGCCTGGTCCCCTAGTCCTCTAGAGCCTGGGATTACAATGACTGGAATGGCTCTGGGGTAGGCTTAGAACCTGAGTCTACAGGGGCCAGCCTGGTGCCTGGAGTCTACAGGAGTTGGTCTGGCATTGAGGTTCACTAGGGTAACCTGATGCTGGGTTACCTAGGTATTTGTCTCACTTTCCTTCTCCCATACTGAGGGTATCTCTTTTCTGTGTGGACCAGGCTTGGAGAAACAGGAATTAGACACTGTCCTTTTTGCCCCCTTCATCAATGCATCTGTCCTTATTTCTATGCTTACTCCCTCACCTGGGTTCCTTAGCCCTTATAAAGGTACTTTCCTGATGGATGGTTGTTCAAATTGATGATTCTGTGAGCAGATGATCAACGGAAGGTCTTATTTTACCATATTGCTCATGTCACGTCCAAGTCTCTTAAAATTCTTAATAATGGTTTAACAAGGGTCCCATTATTTTCACTTTCCGGTGACCTTGAAATTAGGAAATCAGTTGTGACTGCAGACGTTGGGTTCTGGTGTCTAGCCCCATCAATTCAGCATACATTATTTGCATCTCAACTCTTTTTGTTAAGATTGCACAGGACTTGGCGTCTATGTTTTTGACTGGTGGATTCCTTGTGTTCTTTTTCAGGTATTAATGTTCACCAAGTTCTTGCTCTGCTGTCAGTTTTCATCCTTATTCTTTTGGAGAAGTCATGATACCCATCATTATTTTATTTTTAGTTCACAGCCCAAGCTGATATATAACCTGAAATAGTTCAGCTACTTTATTTCTGACTTTGAGATACAGACTTTTTAGACATTTCCTTTTAAAACGTGCTCTAGCTTAGAACAAAGGGTCTCACTGTAAAGATTTTGATCAAATATATGCCTTGATATTGCCAAGGTCTCTCAGTTAAGGGGAGGGGGAGTATGTAATCTCCAAGTGGGAAATATTCTGGCCTAAAAGTTTCTTTTCTATCTAAAAAGCAGCCAGCCCAGCCCTTTTCAGGTTTAGCTGGCATAGTGTGGTCAAAGTGCATAGACATACCTCAATTTCAGGGAAGTCGCGAGCTCCAGAGCAAGTGAGGGTGAGTTGAAGTTTTATAAATTAGATGTACTCTTCCATTTTTCAAAGTATAATCTCACAGCTAGAAGATAGAACCTCACAAGAAATCATCTAAATTTAATAATTTAAAAGAAGCCATAATTACAAGAATAAGTTTTAAAAGGCCTTGCACTCACATTTTATGAAGGTCTAATCTATTCCATTTATGTGTGGCTGGCAATGTCTGTCCACAGGAAATCAACCAGTTTTTAAAACCACTGAAATTCTTTGCATTTGGGGAGGTTTAAGATATATTAAAATCTGATTAATCTTCTCTGGCCTAAAATCCTACAAACACTTGAAGAATTTCCAGGGGATAGCAGCATTATTATCTGTTCTAGGTTTAGCTTAAGGTTTTACTTCACAATTTTCTTATAGCATGTTTTTCCTTTCTTTACAACGTTACTGATTACATTTGAGCAAAATTTGATACGATTATTCCCAGCTTATTAGACAGTGACTTTTGGCAGCTTTTCCATATCTGAAATAAGTGGAAAATGAGCATTAAAAATGAATTATGATTTGTCATCAAGATTTCAGAAGACATGGAATCGCTAGTTGTTGGCTTCTCAATTGCCCAACTGCGAGATGTAAATGATAACTTTCTAATTCATTTGCTAAGTAACTTCAACTGAAGTATTTTAAGGCAGTGTATAAACCTGCAAAAACACCACATCAAACATGCCATAGGAAATATGAAAGGATTTCCTCTTTGCCCAAATTAACCTCTTAGGTCATAACAATTAAATTCAACTTGTCTATTGAACCAATACAACTTAAAAAAATAAAGTCCCTGAATTTCAGTTTATAATGCTTAAATTCGGCAGTTCTAAGTATATAGATCTGAAAAGTAATAGGATCATTTATCTTTACTAACTAGTTCACAAGAGATTGACTAATTACTCATCAACAAACAACCCCAAATGAGACTATCTCTAGAGAATACACATAGCAGAACTATTATCTCAAATTTTGTGATAATATAATTCATCACTTTCAGTCTTTGCTAAATTTTAGATCACCTATATGTGTGAGTGCAGGTGTGGGAGGCCAGGATCAGGGACAAAAAAAAAAATTCCTGGTACCTGGTATCCTCAGAATTTCTGATTATTTGGTCCTGGTGGATCTGTGGACTGAATAATTTTTAAAGCATCCCTGGTATTTCTAATAGATATCTCTGGGTGGTTTTAATTTTTGTCTGATTTATCTCCAAAAGTTACAATAGATTGGTTGTGGCTATATCTGTCATGAAAAAAAGTTTCAACGTCCTTTTTACATGTGAAATAAGTTGTTTTGTCTTCTGCAGGGACTTTCCTGCAGAGCCCTGAGTTGCAGTGAAGAAGGTTCTTTGTGTTTGTTTTATTTCACTTTGTGTTTCATCTGTGGGTAGGATAATTACAGCAGAGTCCCAGCAGCATATGGCAGTGGGCTGGGGAGAAGAAAACCAAATGAGGACAAAAGCACAAACACAAAAATAAACATAAGTCAAGTTGGTGCTGCTGGGTAGCTTTCTTTCATCTTTCTGTGAGGTTAATTAACTGCACAATATGTCTTTGCCACTCTGATGCATCCAAAGCATCCCAGAAGGCTCCTCCTCCACAATCTAAACTATAATGGTGCCTGATGGAAGGATTTTTAGTTTAACTAGAGTTAAGTGAATCTGTCTGGGCAACAGGAAAGTGGACCTTAACCATTTTCCATATTATAAACTGAGCCCCCTTGAAGGATCTCACTGTGAGGGGAGCAGATGCTGATAGATTCCCCAACATACATATACACTCGGGCTATGGGTAGCCACACTCCACATCAGACAAACCATATCCAACGCTCCCATGAATCACATTAAATTCACTATTAACGTTTTGGCAAAATGTGTTGTAACTTTTTTAAAAAATGATTTTCTTAAGAGCCTTTCATTAATTATAATCGACTATCATTCCTCTACCCTTGTGGCAGTTGAGAAAACTGCACCCACAAATTGTCTTCAAATGATGAGGATGACAATGTGTCCTCTATGGACACATAATTAAACAGTTTTTACTTTTTTTCCTTAGATTCTTTTTGTTTTGCTTTCCACATTGATTTTCAGTCCAAAATTTTGCCATATCCTCCTTCATATGTCTTCAGTCCTAGACTGGCTTTAGTGTCTGGTGGATAAATAGGATACTGGTGTCCCAACTCTAAGACCCCAGTGAAAGACTGAATCCACATGGGACAGTGACTAGAAAACATTTGACAATAGAAAGAATTCTGAGCTACAATCCCCACAACAGGCCGCTGATGGCAGCTGGAACTTAGGCATCCACTGGCAGCTGCTCTTGCCCCCCACCCTTGATCAGAACATGCCTGAAGCCTTCCCTTTCTCCACTATAAAACTTCCCACTTCCCTGTCTGCCTGGGAGTCTTTGTCAATGCCCAGTGACAATGGCCAGCTAAAGTCTGAATAAATAGCCTCTGCTTATTCTCATTTGAGAGAATTTTTTATTTGTCTCCGGAACTTCAAGGAAATAGCAGAAAGGGGCAGGTGATGTCTGATGGTATCTGTCTTCCTGCTTGCATTTAGAGGTAAAGGGATATTATACAACCAAGGGAATTGGAGAGAATCAGACAGTGGTTTACACTGTAGAACTGGATAATTTGTTAACTCTACATCATAGTAGTCATAGTTAGTTTTAATTTTAATTATTATCTTAAATAATAAAGTTTTTAGTAGTCATCTTTCTTTAGAAACAGATTGAACTGTAAAGTGGGCATATCTAAAAGTCCAGACAATCCCTGCCCAAACGTAAGAATCATTTAGGATCATTTGAATCCAACTGGAAGTATCAGTGAAAAGAGAAATGATTGTTAATCACCTGAATGTGTAAACTATTGATGTTTACTGACAATGAAAAAGTCCCTAGGGTTATAATAATTGATAGTAAAATTACATTAATAAATACTGATTAATTAAATGAAATAGTATTTATTATTTATTGCCTCACCTTCATTCACCGCCCTTAACTACCTTACTGGTCTCATTTCCCCAGAAGAATAGTATAGGAAGTCAGAAATTTGAAAACAGTCCTTTTTATTATTATTGCAAAGACAAACCAGTGGGGAGAAAAACATAGATCTCAACTTCAAGTGTCCAAAGCTAATTAAAACTCAAGCTTATATTTAATCATCCAGATTTCCCCATTGCATAAGTAGTGCCCTAGAATTAGGGTAGTCTGAGCTCATTATAGCAACTTTTATTGTTCTCAGTTGATAAGTGATAAATTATGACCAGAAACTAACAGAAAAAAAAGTCCGTATGTAGATGAGAGCACATTGTTGTTTCTCTAAGAATCTTATTCCTATTATTTCTAAATGTCCTTGATTTTAAGCAACCTCATCTCCCTCCCTCTCTCTCTCTCTCTCATGCACACACACAAATAAAAACTATGTGAGATGTTTGAGGTGTTAATTAGCATGATGTAAATATTTCACAGTGTATAACTATATCAAAATATTACATCTACCTTAAATATATATAATTTTTATTTTTCATTTACACTTCAATAAAAAATCTTATTTGACATTAAAGTACATGGACTATTATCATTTATTATTAAAAGCATACTTTAACATTTAATCATTGATGAAACTTTGGTAGATAATAACTTTAAAAACAATATTGAAATATGTATGTTACATCAAATGCAGCATTAATTATTTTACCATATAGCTGTCACATACAGTTTCTATCAACTACTTCCAAGATGGCCCTCCAAAATCCACATCCATAATTCACTTCTGTTTATAGTCACCTCACATACTGTCACATTGTACCAGGGTTGGTCTGTGTGACCAAAAGTATATGGTGGAGGTGATGATATGTCACTTTCACGATTAAGCTATAAATGTCACTGTTCGCTCACTCTTTCTCTCTCTCTCTCCCCTCCTCCTTCCCTCCTTCCAACGGTTCTACAGAAATTCAGACGTCCTAGCAGGAAGAGTGCAATGGAGGGGTCCTTTTAACAAGGAAAAAGCCATGTGAGTGAGCAGGCTTGGAGGTAGAACCTCCACCCCCAGTCAAGATGATTGTAGTCCCAGCTGACATTTCACTACAACCTCCTGAGACACCCTGAGCAAGAATTACAAAATAGGCCATTCCACATTCCTGAGCCTCAGAATCTGTGTGAGATGACAATGCTTATAGCCTGATGCTGTTGGGTCTTGTATTAATCTGTTATGTAGCAATAAATATCTAATATGGACATGGATAAAATATACAGAAACTGAAAAGATAATTAAGCTGTTATGACTTCTGTGTGGAATTTTACTTACCTGCAAAAGAACATATATTTTTGGCCAAGTGCAGTTATCATTTTAGACAACTTTTAAATAGTGAATGTGTGTAAAGCATTTAGAACATGATGACTGATAAATAAAAAATTCTATATAAATAGCATTACGATGATGACCTAATATGATATAAAAATACTACCTAATGAAAATCTTTTCAAAGGGGTAAAAATTAAAATTCTCAAAAACTAAGCACAATATCTTTGAAATATTTTTATGTAGCTGAATAAGTTAATGCTCATTCCTTCTTATTAGAAAAAAAGGTTTAACTAGGGCTTAATACTATCCAGTCTGGATGCCTAAGAACAAACCATTCACCATTAATCAGATGATTTCTATGACTTAACCCAGAGTTAGGAAGGCACCAATAGCTCTTTTTTTAATTGTTATTTATTTGAATTGTACAAATGTATGGAGATACTATGTCATAATTTGATACACATATTCAGCATATCATGATCATATCACATATTCACATTTCCATGTCCTCAAACATTTTTATTAATTTTTATTAGGTTAATCATATATGTGTTAACATGTTTGTATTAACAAAATTGTGTTAATAAAATATCAACAGTGTGATATATTAATACATGTATACAATATATACTGATAAAATCAGAGCAACATTTGCATCTCCTTATCTTTATTATGTTTGAGACTTAAGTTTCTCTCTTCTACTTATTTATAAAATATATACTAGGTTATTGTGAAGCCATTCCACTGCTCTGTCGAACACTAGAACTCATTTCTACCTGAGTTTAGGTACATGTTTTAGTCAGATTTTTGGTTGCTGTAACTAAAAGACCTGACAAGGACAATTTTAGGAGGAGAAGTTTATTTGGGACTCACAGTTTCAGAGGTCTTAGTCCATAGATGGCTGACTCCACTCCTTGGGGCTCAAGGTAAGGCTGAACATCATGGTGGAAGGATGGGTTCAGGGAGCAGAGAGAGAGAGATTCCATGCCAGATACAAAATATATACCCCAAAGGCATACCCCCAATGACCCACCTTCTCCAGCCACACCCTACCAGCCTACAGTTACCAGCTAATTCCTATCAGGGGGTTAACTCACTGATTGAGTTAAGCCTCTCGTAACCCAATCATTTAACCTCAGCCTTCCTGGATTTTCTCCCAAGAGCTTTTGGGGGACGCCTTTCATCCAAACCACACCAGTACCTATTATCTAATCTCCCACTATCCCTCATCCAACTCCTTAATCTATAGTAATCACTATCATACATTCCAATTAACCTTTTTTGATACCCACATATAAGAGAGAACATGCAAAATCTTTCTGTGACTGACTTATTTCTGTTAACATTATGTCCTCCAGTTCAAACCATTTTGCTGTAAATAATAGAGTATCATTTTTATAGTGAAATCATTTCCCACTGTGTATAGATGCCATATTTTCCTTACCAAGTCATCTACTGATGGTACCTAGGTCGATTCCATATCTCAGCCATTGTGAATGGTACAGCAACAAACACGGATGTGGAGGTAACTCATTAATATGTTGATTTTATTTCCTTTGGATGTAAATCCAAAAGTGGGCAACTAGACCATACTGATCTACTTCAGTTTTTTGAGGAACCTCCATATTTTTCTCCATAATGGCCACACTAGTTTACATTCCCACCAATGTGTGTCTGAGAGTTTCCTTTCCTCCACGTCCTCCAGCATCTGTTAATCTTAGTTTTTTTAGTAATAGCCATTTTCACTGGGGTGAGAGGATATCTGCTTGTAGTTTGAGTCAATAGCTCTGAGCCCAACAATGTCAGGATTGTTGATTGTACCCTGGAGGGACCACTGCATATTAACAGGCAGGATATGGTTTTCTTATACGAGATGAGTTTGGGGATGCAATGTCCTTCTTAGTCACTAGAGAGAAAGCTCAACCTGAGCTTTCTGTCATCACACCAGAGCTTTGTCCCCTTTAGTTTCAGCAGAAGACCAAGGAATTTTCCTACCTTCAAAACTAAAATCTTTCAATGACTTGTTTTTTTCCTTCTATTGATGATAGTAAGCACTATCATTTAAATTTTTCCTAATTTCTCAGAAAAACTAGAATTTCTAACATGAGGGCTTCTAAAATGGCCTCCTCGGAAACAGGTGCTATGGCCAGTCATGGTGGTGCATATTTGTAATCCCAGCAGCTCAGGAAGCTGAGGTAGGGGGATTGCAAGTTCAAAGCCAGCCTCAACAACTAAATGAGGCCCTAAGCAATGTAGCATGTTCTTGCCTCAAAATAAAATATAAAAAGGATTGGGGATGTGGGTTCAGTGGTAAAGCACCCCTGCATTCAATCCCTGATTCCACAAAAAAGAAACAAACAAATAAACAAGAGCTATGAAAAATGCTGTTTCAAGCTACACCTGCTTTAGCTTTTTGAGAAAGTAGATGTTGGATTCAGCGAGCACAGTCACATTAAAATTAAAGTGAACATAGTTAGAAGTTATCCTTTCAGTGTAGGAATCCCTTTGTGTAACAAAATAATTGCAAATCTCACTTAGGCAAAGCATGAATTAAAGTTTTACACTTAAAGCACCCATCTTGGCCATACTAATAAGGATGCTGAATACCAGTTCGACACTTTTTCCTTTTGAGTACCACTGTGTGTGTGTGTGTGTGCGCGCGCGCACGCTTCCATTAACTCTTGTATAATTTACTGTGAATTCTAATGTGAAGAGCGAAATCCCATACCTACATTCAATACAAACCATGACTATGAATGCAGTTTTCATTACAATTACCAAAGTCTTTTGAAACTTTTTAAAGAGAGGAGATATAAACTTTTATGGCCAAAGCCAAATCCCTTCTCCAAACACATCTCTACCTCTTGCATCTGCTGTTAATACTTCCAATGAAATAGATAAATTTTCCATAATGTAAAGTCTGATTATAATTTGTCAGCCTTGATCTAACCTCATCACTTTCAACATTGACACCTTAACCTTAGAAAACATGTTCCCTCTCAGCTGTGTTAGTCAGCTCTCCATTACTATAACAAAATACCTGAAACAATCAACTTACAAAGAGAAAAGATTTATTTTAGATCCCAATTTGAGAGTTTTCAGTCCATAATTAGGTTTTTAAAATATAATTAAAGACCCTTATAAATTAATTTTGAGTGAATCACAAGAGAGATTATCCTGAGCTAATCAATGAACCTTTCAGAAGAAAGTCTTGAGTTTCCAGAAAGGAGAAGCAGCAGTAGTTGTTAGTTTATAATAAGTAAAGGAATATTTCTGAAGCCTTTGTCAGACTTATAACTAAGAAATACTTGGGAAAGAGGGTCTGTATCAGTTTCCTAAAGCTTCCATAACAAAGTACCACAAATTGGATGGCTTAAAACAATAGCAATGTATTGACATCATAGTTCTGGAAACTAGAAGACTGAGGCAGGGTTATATTCTCTGGCCCCTGTCTGGGGGAATCCTCCCTTGTCTCTTGCTAGCTAATGGCACTTGCTGGCAGTCTGTGGAATTCTTTGATGTGGTAGCTGCAGTACTCAGAACTTTCCCTGCATTATCATATGGCCTCCTTCCTATGTGTATCTCTTTATATGGCCATCCTATAAGAATACCACTTATATTGGATTAGGGGCCAACTGGATTCTAATATAACCTCATCTTAACTAATTACATATGCAGTGATCCACTTTCCAAATAAAGGCACATTCTGAGGTGCCGAGGGTAGGACTTTAACATATTTGGGAAGGGACACAATTCGATTCATAACCAAGTCTATTTTTTAACTTACCCATCTGAAATATCAAAAGATAGCTTATTTGTAATTATTTAGTAAAGGGATTTTTTTTAATTCCTCATCTCATTGATACTAAACAATCCTTGATCTCCAAGAGCTTTCAGCCTAATGATTAGGCAAAACTGTAAGCAAGTAAATACTATAAGATTACAGTTCCAGTGGAAGCATGCGCCTCATTCTAGTGAAGCCTAGCGCCTGAGATGAAAGTAATTATAACAAATTATATCACCATTCTACTGAAAGTTCACATAGAGAAACCAACACATTTGCTCTAATTCTAAACTGTTCTGAGCTTGAATTAATAACTTGCAATTCTCGCAAAAGAAAGGTAAGAATTTTTAGTATCTTATCTCTGAGAAAACAAGGATAATAGCAGAGGAAGATGATTCAGTAATTTAGAAAGCAATTTAAGGTACGGAAAACAGCATTCATCTATCAGCTCCCACACTTCCTGTGCTACAGGAAGTACTTTCAGCCTCAAAGAAGAAAATATGACAAACAGCATTTTGTTTACACTGAAAGACCAAATCATGTTCCCAAACCTTCATCAGCAAAGCATTTCTCCTTTGAAATGTAATTTCTAACAAGCTTAATGCTTATGTAACCTCTTTACTATACACAGCATCAAAAAGTCAGGATGGCCTATTTACTTCCTATAAAGGAAAATAAAAATAAAAAATAATAACCACAAGACCTCAACTTTGCTCCTCAGTAGCACAGATGAGGTAGGTCCTAACCAGTATTCAGAAAAGCTCATGAGGTTGGCCAAGTCTTGGCTGCGCACCTGCAGAGTGCTAGTTAGACACACTCAGTGCAGCCCACCCGAGACCCCTCGCTGGTGAGCAGGCCTGATTCCATTGGGCATCCTGAGCTTTCTTAAGCACTCTCTTCTCTGGGAGGAAGCTTTTCCACTCTATCTCCTTCCCTCCCACCCTCTGAGGTCCCTCTCCTCAGCCTCAGAGCTCACCCACTCATTTATTTTCAACAACTTTACTTTTTTTTTTTTTAAGAGAGAGAGGGAGAGAGAGAGAGAAAGAGAGAATCAACTTTATATAGTTTTCATCTGGTCTTTGCTTCTCTGACACTTAACTGTGTATGTGGTGCTGGGGATCAAACCCAGGTCCTCACACATGCCAAGCAAGGGTTCCAACCACTGAGCCACCACCCCAGCCCCACAACTTCCTTTTTTGGATGATGAAGAGAGTTTCAGAAACATGATCTGAAGGAATTTATTTTGTGCATTGTGTTAAAATGCCTGTCTCTCTGCTTTTAATTATATTCAGTGAGAAAACTGAATCCCTTTCCTCCCTTAGATTTCCTAACTTGGGAAGCACCTGATTATATATATGGAATGGGCAAATACCATTCTCCAGCTACAGAGGGAGATGGTGAAAAATATATTCCAATATTTAAATTTGGGAGAAATGTTTAATGTAATATTAATCTTTTTTTCTTTGGATACTAGGGATTGAATCAGGGGCACTTAATAACTGAGTTACATCCCTAGCCCTTTTTATTATTACTATTATTATTATTATTTGTTTTGAGACAAGGCCTCACTAAGCTGCTGAGACTGACTTTGAACTTGTGATCATCCTGCCTCAGCTTCCTTTGTGTCTGGGGTTACAGGCATGCACCACCACACCAGCTAATGTTATATAAATCTTAGGTAAAGGACATAAAATATTCTAACCATGTGCATTTGCACTTTAATGTGCTCTTAAACATGACACAGAGGGAGAGAGAAATGGAGAGAAAGAAAGGAGAAGGGAAGGAAGAAGAAAAAAGAGGTGGGAAGAAAAGAAAAAAAGGTAAAGGAAACAGGAATTATTCCCTCAGAATGTAACAAAAAAAAAACTGTTACTTATATTGATATTTTGTATGATGGGATAAAGGAAAGGAATATACCCCATGAAATTAATATTGTAAAGAGTGATGGCAGTATTGATAATCTTTTACCTTTTAGTCATCCATGGAAAATCAATATGTATCTTCCTTAAAGATATATGAATTTGGATATATTACATTTACTTTTAAAGAATACTGACAAACAAAAATCCCTAAATTCGTGGGTTTTTTCAGCTCCACAAATATCTTCTAATGCTCTAAATGTCTTCATAATATTCTAAAAGTCTTCTAAGACATATAAAAATATAACAATCATTTCAAAGGTCCATATTCCCACCAGCCAAATGTGCAACCCATAGGTTCCTGAGGAGCACAGCAATCATGCTTACTCAAGCTTTCATTATAAACAAGATACAAATCAAGAGCCAAAGAGGTAGCTCAGAGGTAGAGCACTTACCTGGTATGCATGAGGACCTGGGATGGATCCCCAGCACCACATAAACAACTAAGCAGAGGAAAAACCAAAAAACAGATGAAAAAATAAAATTAACTATCTCTTTTTCTATCTCTTACTCTCTCTTCAAAAAAAAAGGAATACAAATTGAGTCACCTGTGGTTCCATATTTTGAGGAATCTCCATACTCCTTTCCAGAGTGGTTACACTGGTCTGTAGTCCCACTGAATGAGAATAGATAGTGAACAGGTAGGCGGGATAATGGGCCCCATCTGGAAGCTAACTAGCAGAGAGAGATTAATGAGCACCCTTCAGGCTTCTAAAAACAAGACCATAGGGCTCACCTGTGAGAACAACTTCTTATTCTCAGAGACAGGTGGGGGTGAACACAAATGGGAAGGACCTGGTGCTCATTTTCAATTTGTGTTAATTGATGCTCACACCCAGGACCAATAGAAACCCTGGACTAGCACACCATGAGGGGTCCTGCTCTCAGGTCCCCCCTTTGTGTTACAGATTAGTTTCTTCTTTCTCTAAAAAAAATTCTACTTTTACTCTTCCCTTCCATGATTGTCCATGGATTTTATTTTTCAAATTCATGATACAAGAATCCAGAAAAAAATTGGCACCAAGTTACTAAGTACAGCTGCTAACATTAAAATGAGCTATTTTGGGCTACAGATCTCTGTAGTCAGCCCAGATCCCATTCTCCAATGGATTTTATTCATTGTCTTAATAGTCCTGGCTTCATCACCATCAACATACAAATATTCAAGAGGAGAGGATAAGATTAAATTAAGAACTAATCAATTGCAAATTAATGGATAAGCTAAAGGAAGTCTAATAGAGTGGAGGAAAGAAAAGGGGAGAAGAGAGGTGTTGGGGACCAACCTCAACATGAGGCCCAGCTGGCTTGAAAAAAGATTTGATGGTAAACAACTCTGTCCCAGCCAGCTTGTATCTTCCTTAGTGGTGAAATGCCTGACCGCATGACTAAGTCATTAGGCCACTCATTTGTTATAATTGGATAAATGTGTTTGCACTGTACCCCTATTAGTTGCTGTAATGGATAAATAAAGAGAGTAGCGACTAGTCAGGTTAGATGCAGCGAAGCAGCAGCAGAGACGGCGGAGAGATCAGCAGCAGTAGAAGATGCAGGTAGTAGCCCCGGCCCCAGAAATAGGGATTCTAGTATAACAATAGAAACAGGGACTCTAAATGTGAATAGCCTTGACTCTAAAAGAAGGAAGGCGGGAAGCACTTGGAGGCCTTTAGCTGCAGTAAAGGGAGAAATAAAGTGCTTGGAGAACTCAGGGCCAGTGGGTCTACTTCATTCCCAGCCAACCGCCCAATGAGAGCCGTCTGGTTCCTGCCGGCTGGGACCCGACAGAGAGAAAGGGAGTGAAAATGGGGGAATTAAAAGGTATATTTTGCACCTCTAAGATACTAAATAATTCCCAATCAATAAAAACTGGAAAAGTAAAAAAAAAAAAAAAAAAAACAAATTGAATGTATCACTCTACCAGTAACATGCATTCTTGCCATACACACAGGTAGTAGTAATTTTCTAAGGTACTTTCTAAAATGTGTTTTGTTTTTTTTTTATCTTAGTCCTTGGAACCTCTGAATATGTTACTTCCTAGGTCAAGGAACACAGCAAGTGTGATTCAATTAAGGATCTGTGATAAGGATTTACTGGGTTATTGAGGTGGACCCAATGAATCACAAGGGTGCTCAGATGACAGAAGAAAGGGGGTCAGGTCAGAAAA
This sequence comes from Aplodontia rufa, assembly GCA_004027875.1. Classification (NCBI taxonomy): domain Eukaryota; kingdom Metazoa; phylum Chordata; class Mammalia; order Rodentia; family Aplodontiidae; genus Aplodontia; species Aplodontia rufa. Next base: position 76,610 of record PVKS010004542.1, read on the forward strand.
GGAGATATCACAGAAGCAAAGTTATGTCAGCAGCTTCTTGAAGATGGAAAGGACAAAAAATGTATTCTGTGGTGCAGCCCTGACAAGGAACTCAGACTTTGATGTTAACCTTATAGTACTCATTTCAGATTTTGTAATTGCCTGCATTTTGTTTTCATCCCACTCATTTTGTGATATTTTGTTACAGCAGCAATAAGAAACTAATACAGTAGAATCATAGCATTTCATATAAAAGAATCAATTCTTCTAGTATGGAGCATGTACTATGGATTAAAACAGACCTGGTCAGAATATGTTTCTGTGCCTACTGTGCATTACTAGCTTGGCCAACTGACACCTTCAAGCTTAAGTGTTTCTTATTTCTCAATATATATTTAAAATAATTTTTTTCAAAGATCAAAGGAAATATTTATAAAGTACTTTAAATTATCTCTAATCCTTAGCCAGGTCATGCTACAAATATTATCAACTATTATCACATATTATAAACCTATTAGCTCATAGTTTTCTCCAAAAATTCAAAACAATTTTTTGTTATCATCAGATGAACACTGGAACCATTCTGTCTCAAGCAGCTTTTATCATCCCCTTATTGCTGTGAATGTTCAAAAGTTGAACTGAGCAAAGTTATCTAGAGCCACTCTCAGAATTTTATGGATGAATATGAAGCAGAATATAGCAGTGCTGAATCTGGAAAATATGATCCATCTATAACATCACAAAATGGAAGGAAGAACAGAAGATTAGATTGTAACTTGGATCACATTTTTTTAAAAATATTCTGTTTCAGAAACAAAAGCATAATCAGGCAATTTGTAGTCAGCTTTCTATTTTAGATACCAAATCATACTCTTGGAAAACTTGAAGGTAATTGACTTTTTTATTCATTTTTAAATACCTGGAGCCATAACTTTAACCTACCTTATAAAACAAATGTGGCTTTTTATTTTCACATCAGGATATTTTTAAAAGGTTAGCATGAAGTGGCTATAAATATGCAAAGATTTCAACAGCTAAGACAAACATCTCAGTAAATAACTTAATTGAGCTGTGAATATTTAGTGATTGAAATCCGATTACTTTGTGGCTTAATTTGTGTACTGCTTGACTGCTCTGCAGTTTCACCCAATTTAACAATGTAGGCAGTATATGAAGATAGAATGTTAAATAGTGACAGAGGCGCTCAAAGTAAAAATGTCTGAGTTGTGCTCATTTTTCTAGGCATGCCACTGAGGGGGTGCAGCCTGTATTCAAAGACACCAACGGGCAGAACATATTAAAGTCATGGGCAGGATAGATCCCCCCCCGCATCTTTGGACAATTAATTTTATTCTTGTGTTGAAATCTGGTGCTCATTGGTCTCATAAAGATTAATAGCAGAGCATGCAAAATCACCTTGACTTCTGCAAAATAGCAGTTCTCTCTGTGATAGCAAATAAGTAGGACCAATAGATGAAATAAAGCTGGCAAATAAGTAGGAATTTCTGTGATGACTTTGTTTTCAGAAGACACATAGGCTCTTCTGAGAGGGTTTTTGCTGATGCTGTTATTATCCTAAAATTCAGATAAATAGGTTTTTTGAGGTTTTGGGGGGGGTTGTTGTTGTTTGGTTTTGCAAAGCTTTATAATCAGAGACACTGAACTTGAACAGATTCATGATGAGTGAAGCCAATAGTCAGCAAATTTGCATCTTGTATGACAAACAAATTCCAGATTATTCCTAGTATGGAGATTCTCCAGAATTCCTCAAAATACTAGGGATTTAACCACCATATGACCCAGCTATCCCACTCCTAGGAATCTTCCCAAAGGACCTAAAAATCAGCATACTACAGTGACACAGTCACATCAATGCTTAATGCAGCACAATTCACAATAGCTAAACTATGGAATCAACCCAGACGTCAGTCACTAAATCAGTGGATTAAGAAATTGTGGTATATACATACAATGGAGTTCTACTCAGCTTTTAGAAGGAATGAAATTATGACATTCACTAGCAAATGGATGGAAAAGGAGAACATCATGCTAAGTGAAATTAGCCAAACTCAGAAACTCAAAGGTCATACATTTTCTCTCATTTGTGTAAGATAGAGTAAAATAAAAGAAAGGGGGAAGGAAGGATAAGATTTCATAAAGAACCATTCAAATACAAGTCAATAGAAGAATGTAAGGAAGTCTAGTAGAATACAGAAACCATAGGGGAGAGGGGAGGAAGGACACTAGAGAAAGAAGGGAAACTAAGAGAGGAAGAGAGAAAAAAATTTTGCACCCTTAAGAAACTAAAAACTGGGGCTGGTTACAGTGCTTGCCTAGGATGCGCAAGTACATGAGTTCAAACCCCAGCACCATGTACACAACGAAGTGTCTGAGGAATGAAAGTCACATGAAAAACTAAATAAAAATTGTGTTTCTCTTTCTCTCTCTCTCTCACTGTCACCTCTATAAAAAAAAAAATAAGAAATAGTACTTCCCACACAATCAATTTCAAGGGACAATCAGCATAGGCAAGGGACCAGGGGACAGAAGGAGTGAAGAGGTCATGCAGGGTTGGGGATGTTGGCCAAATTATATTATTATATTGTCTGCATGTAAGAATATGTAACAACAAATCCCATCATTTATGTACAACTGTAATGCACCAATAAAAATATTTGCCAGCAAAACAGAAGCAAAAGGATATATATGTGTGTGTGCATACATAGCCTTTCTATGTGTAAAAACTTTATATATATAGTCTTTCTCTGTATTCTTGGAGGATTGGCTCTAAAATCCACACAAATATCAAATCTATGCTCAAGTCCCTTATATAAAATGGCATAGCATTTCCATATAACCTACACATAAACATCTTATAAATGTGTGTATGTGTGCATGTATATACCCTAGAAGAGTATCTACCCTTCCCTGGATTTTCAGTCATCTCCAGTTAATTTAAAATACCTAATATAATGTAAATACTAGTTGCATTGTTCAGAAATAATGACAAGGAAAAAAGTTTGTACATGTTCAGTGTGGACACAATCCTTTAGCATTTCAACCCACAGCTGGTTGAATCTGAAGATGTGGAACTTGCAGATCTGGAGTGTTCAGTGCGGACACAATCCTTCTCTTTAGCATTTCAACCCACAGCTGGTTGAATCTGAAGATGTGGAATGTGCAGATCTGGAGTGTTCAGTGCGGACACAATCCTTTAGCATTTCAACCCACAGCTGGTTGAATCTGAAGATGTGGAACTTGCAGATCTGGAGTGTTCAGTGCGGACATAATCCTTTAGCATTTCAACCCACAGCTGGTTGAATCTGAAGATGTGGAACTTACAGATCTGGAGTGCTCAGTGCGGACACAATCCTTTTCTGTAGCATTTCAACCCACAGCTGGTTGAATCTGAAGATGTGGAACTTGCAGATCTGGAGGGATGTCTGTATATAAATTTATTACATGTATATTGCAATATATATGCATGTATACAGGCAGGGAGCTGCCTGTGTCCTAATCTGAAGATTGTTGGTCAGGGAGAATTTCCTTTTGTTCTCTTTGGGCCTTCCACTAATTGGAAGAGAGCCACTCAGCATCAGTGAGGGAAGTCCACTTAACTCAGCCTGCCAACTGAAGCCATAAACACATTCAAACACACTCCCCAGACACATCCAAACAAGGTTTAAACAAATACGTGGGTACCTAGTAGACCAGTCAAGTTGACACATAAAATTAGCCATCACATTGCTCCTGCTGTCCATTCATTCCATTCTACATTTGAAAAGAACTCAAATTCTGACCATCCACAACTCCATCTCTCTACTCTGCACTAAGAACAGTCACAGTTTTTCTACAGTGATCTTATCTCTCCTCTAATCACAGAAACCAAATGAGCCCTTTCAAAGCTGATCATATTACTGCCTTCTCAAAATGTGTCAAAGTCTTCTGAGTAGTTCTGAAAAAATCCAAATTCCTTACCATGACTCTCAACATCCTGTTGTTTTAACCACTGCCCACTTCACCAGGTTTCTTCTCCTCTTTATTTAAACCAATATATCTAGATACATTGAAATATTATTTCAACATGTATTCATCATAAGAATGCTAGTGAGATTTTTTATATCCCTTTTTCCTCAGTAAGTCTTCAAAAATCTGGATCAGTGCTTCTTGATTTGAATTAGTCATACACTGCTATGGTTCGGGAGAAGTTTGCCCTCCAAGGGTTCATATGTCAAAAATTCAGTCCCTGGGGCTGGAGCAGTTGCTCAGCAGTTGGATCACCTGCCTGGGTCACAAGGACCCAGGTTCAAACGCCAGCACCACATACATAACTGTGTTGGAGAAACAAAGGCCAGATGGAAAAATAAATAAAATGAATTCTTTCTTTCTCTCTCTCTCTCTCTATCTCACTATTTCCTTCTCTCTCTTAAAAAAATAATCAGTCCCCAAGGTGGTGATGTTAAGAGGTTTAAAAGGCAGAGCCTTATGAAAGGTAATTAGGTCACTAGAGACATCACCCTCTTCAGAAGGGACTGAAGTAGCTCCCATTGGACCCCAAGTTAGTTCTCATAATGGATTGTTATTAAAAGAGCAAACCTTCCTCTTCTTCCTATGGCTCCCTTTCTTATAAGATGACCTCTACCTCTCTTGCATGCTCATGCTTTGGTGACCTTGGACATGATCAGGTGGTGTAGCCAGGGCAACCTGAACCAGAGCCTGTGCCATACTCTTTGGGTTTTAGCCTCCAGAATTGTGAGCAAAATGAATTTTTTTTCCTTTATGAGGTACTCAGTCTCAGGTATTTTGTTACAGCAACAAAATAAACTCATACACGTCAGTAATCATATGTGGCACTCATGGTGACCAAGGCAGTTCTGAAGCATCACTTAACTAATATGAATGAGTGTAAACAGAAGTCATTTAATATACTGTTTCCTTCACACACACACACACGCTCACGTGTACACACATACACACACACACATCTCTAGAGTAGAAAAAAAATTCTAAGAAGTTAAACCTTTCCTTCAAACAAACAAGTAGTAATTTCTAAGCTAAATAATTTTGTGTCAACATAAATTAGAATTAGCAATCTAATAAATCCTAATTCTTTAGATTAATTATTGTTAAATTTTTAGTATTAACTTTGTACTTTATAATGATTACAGATTGATGTAACAAATTATGAAGTTTCAATACACAGTGCTCATACTAAATGGGTCTTTAACAGCAAAGAATTTTTTCATTAAAATGATTTTTGGCATTTATAATCAAATTAATTCAACAATAAATACAATAGCAAGTTCATAATTACTGTGATAAATGTGGAGTAATTGTATGAGCTAATAGCATCTATCTTTAATATATTGTAATGTTGCCATTGAAGAACTTAAAATGGATTTAAACACTTTCTAATTCTTAATTTCAGTAAAGACTGAAAAATACTGAACTTGGTTGTAATGTGAGCAAAACTATACTCAATTAGTTTTGCCCTGAATTAACTTTTATCCAGTTGACTATGCTTTTTGACTTTTGTATCACGAAGCAATTGTTCAGTCATGAAGAGCTTTTATATCTGGGGGTTTTAAATCGCCATTTGGATTTACTTAATGTACTTAAGTAAATGTCTGCATCTCAATTGATGTGATCACTTAGCAACTGACTGGTGGGTCATCTACTCCCACAGCAGAAACAACCTCTTCAACTTAATCAATGGTCAAAGGCCCACAGAAGTAGAGGTTTCAATATTGCTTCCATTGTCCTCCCTGATGTAGGTGGACATTTATCCAAACCCTTGAAAGCCTGGGTAGTATAAAAGGCACGGGAAGCTGAGAATTCACACTCTCTGCTTCTCGTTCATCTTTTCCTTAGACATTGCACCTCTGGCTCTCAGGACTCATGACCTGGACTGGGACCTATGCCATAGACGCCCCTTGTTCTCAAGTTTGGGGGCTTGGACTGGAACTATACCACTGGCTTTCTTGGGCTTCCGGCTTTCAAACAGCATATTGTGGCACTTCTTGGCCTTCATAATCACATGAGCCAATCCCTCATTACAATTTTTCTAAAAGAGAGTGGGACAGTGATAGAGATTGAGAGGGTCAATTTTAATTCTCTTTCCATGTGGCTCTCATTGTGTTGACACTTCGTTGTGTACATGGTGCTGGGGTTCGAACCCATGTCCTCGTGCATGCAAGGCAAGTGCCATAACCACTGAGCCACCACTCCAGCCCCTACAATTATTTTATATAAATAAATCTTCATTTTAACTATATCTCTAACACAGGATTAAAATGAATTGCTATACCCAAAAGTGAGATGTCATTCATACCCAACTATTTTAAAGTGCATCTGTAAGATGAAATATTTTGGATATGACAGAAAACATTTTAAAGGAAAATGTAAAAGGGAGAAGGACAGAGTGTGGCCTTACTAGATTCTAAGGACACGTTTCAGGAGCTGTAGGGCAGACCCAGAGTGACTGTAGTTAAGCTCCATCGTGGAGCCTCCAGGTGGACTGTTTTCAGTGTTACTCAGTGTCGTAAACATCTGCTGGTGAAGATGTAACCTGTTGACAATGTGCCTTATTTATCTGCACATAAAAACAGCTATGGAAAAGACTCAGGATGAAATGGAGCTGACTGGGGGCTAAAGCTAGAGCTGGGGGCTGGTTGGAGGCTACTGCCACCTCTAAATAAAGCCTGTTTACTATCCTAACTGTGTCTTGAATCTTCTTCCACCTGGCAGGATCCAGGATCTGTTTCCTGGGTCTGAGTCCCTACCCAACAGAAGAGTATAGTTGGGGAATGGAAAGAGTGATTGTTTTAGTCAGTTTTTCATCACTGTCACCAAAATATATAAAAGAAAATCTTACTGTAACCCACTTAGCAAAATCCTGTCTCAAAATATTAAAAATAAAAAGATCTGGGGATAGGGCTCAATCTCTGATACACACAGACACACCAATAAAACCCAACAACTTAGAGGAGGAAAAGTTTAGGTTCGCTCCACAATCAGCTCTGGGCCTGAGATGAGGCAGAACACCATGGTGGAAGGGCAAGGCAGAGGAAAGCTGCTCCAAGAATGGTAACCAAGAAACAGGGAGAGCTGTGCTCACCAGGAGCAAAATATAAACCCCAAGCTGCGCCCCCAGGGACTGACTTCCTCCAGTTACACCTACCTAGCTTCAGTCACCACACAATCCATATCAGTGGAAAAATCCACTGATTGGTTCACACCTGACATAATGCAATCGTTTCACCTTTGAAAGTTCTTCCACAGTCACACTTGAGCTTGGCGAGGGGACGCCTCATATCTAAACCATAAGTGCCCTTCCTGCTTTTGCTGTTTTCTAATGTGCCAAACTGACATATTGTGAGATAGTGTTTCCTGCCCTCCATAGGTACATCTAAGAATCATATGCCTGGGCTTGGAGCTGACCTCAGACATCCTGATTGAAACGGCCTGGGTGAAGATTTAACATCTAGAGTTCCAAAACTGATTCCTGCACACACTGAAGAATGAACACCAGCCCTGATATGAAATTGTAGCCCTGATTAAGGAAAACAGCACTAGCTGAGAACCAGGGCAGAGAAAGAAAGAGTGCTAAGAACAGCTCCTGAAGTGGGTAGAAGGGAAGGATAGTAGAGAGTGAGACTGGGAACCAGAGGGTGAGGTACACTGACCGTGTTAGCTAGATTTAAAGGCTATTTTGGGGGCTGGAGCTGTGGCTCAGTGGTTCCAGTGTTTCCCTGGCATGCACAAGGACATGGATTCAGACCCCAGCACCATGCACACAACAAAGTGTCAGAGCAACAAAAGCCTCATGAAAAACTAAAAACTAAATAAAACTGATTCTTTCTTCTCTCTCTCTCTCCTGCTTTCTTTAAAAACATAAATAAATAAAGGCTATTTGCAAACAATTTATATTCAGAGTTTTGAATAGTATTAGTATCAGATGTTAAGAAGGTGTTTCAGTAACTTGAACAAGCAACAGAATAAATTAATGTCAGTTCAAAATCAATTTAAAATATATCTTTATATGTTACAGAGATAAACTTTTAGAAACGATGGCCAAAAATAGTGAGACAACTTAGTAAAAGGAAAAAAAATATAAGGGGGGACAAACAAAAACAAACCTTGCCTGGACTCCTGTGACCACCTCCACTTATCTGTACTTTCTTTCGGGCCACAGACCACCCAGCCTCTCTGAGAAATCCTGTTCTGCGCTTCCAGTTCCCTGTGGTCAGCTTTTAGAGGACTCTGAAGCCACGCCCACCAAGAGCACCTGTGATCTTATTGGTTCATCCCATGGGACTCTTCCAATCATCTTATAGGGATCCTCAGGCGGGTTTGGACAGTGTTGACCAAGCTCGGTGTCTGTGACACTGTTATCCTATTGGATAGCCTCCTACATCCCAGACAAATCTTACTAGCTTTTTCTTCTGCAGTTAACCTCCCTTCGTGTTCTCACTGTTCTCAGGAACTGTCTTCAGCCCCATCTCACATTCCACACTGCAGCCAGACATCCTCATCAACTCCTTTTGCTCCAGCTCCTCGGTCAGGCTGACAACGTGCACATCTGCTTCTCTGGTACACTTCTTCGAAGCTCTAGAACTTTCATGTTCTCTCCAGGAATTCACAGGCCTGTTTATATTATACTCTGTATGTTCAAAATCATACATGATTTTTCTTCAAGTTTTTATTAGCAGATATCCTTAGTTATCATACTTAGAATTACAAAATTATTGTGTGTGTGTGTGTGTGTGTGTGTGTTTCCTCCTTCTTACTCTCGCCTTTAAAAATGTGCAGTCTTATTCCACAAGGTATAGTATGAGTTTTAATGTCCCATAGGAGCTTGATAGAAATGCAGAATCTCAGGCCTCACCCCAGGATTACAGACCCATAGTCTGTGTTTTTCAAGATCTTCTGGTCATTTTGATATCACAATACCAGAAAAAAAAATTGGCTCTACAATGCCTACAATGCCTCAAATTTAGCTCCTGAATATCTAAATATCAAATTTTCAGCATCAAAAGGTTGACTGAATTTTTACCTTAAGACAATTTGTTTCCAGCTTGACTACAAGACTGAGAAATTGAAAAATTGTTCTACAATGCCTCAAATTCAGCTACTGTGCTCCATCTCTGCTGCTCCTCTGGTAATCCAGGGTCCTGAATTCTCACACCTTGATGCATATGACAGTCACTTGGATTTTGTTTTTATATTGTAAGAACCAAGGCCACACTCTACCCCTGGGATTGTGATTTAACTTGTTTAAAGTGAATCCCAGGAATCAGTAACTTACCCCCAGGATGCTTTCCCATCCTGCCAGCACTGAGAAGGAGTCACTAGGCCCAACTCCCCCATCAGCTGGATTACTCTACTTGTCCTCTCCCTGGGTGCCCATCTTCAGTTTTCCCAGTCCTCCTTATTCCCAAGAGCGATCTCGCTAACTGTATTTACCACCTTTCATGCCACTGTTTGCTCCAGCACCAAGCCCACACCCTGAAGCTCAGCCCATGCAGCCCTCCCTCTTCTGCCTCCTGCTCATTTATTTCAGCCATTTCCCACCATAACCTCCTCTCCCCCTTGTTCTCTGCATGGCAAATCAAATTTTCAGTTCACCAAATAGATCATAGTGTTTTGTACCATTTTGTGTTTTATGCCCCCTCTATTTGCAATGTTCTTCCTGGTATTGAAGATGTACTCTGCTTAGTAAACTGACCTAAATATCAAATTCTCTGTTATACCTGTCCTGACACCTCCCTTCCCTCCCTGTCATAGATTTGAATACAACATCCTTCTCCACTGCTATCCCTAGTGCATTTCTACAATACTGAAGTGTAGTATTATTTCAGTTGATTGTTTTTATGCCTGTCTCTCTATCAGACTGCAGATTGGGGAGGAAACCCATGATAGTCAACATTCAATTCTACATATCCAGAATGCTGGGACAGTAGAGATTCAATATGTGTGTAGGATTGGCTTGTATACATAGTAATAAAATAAAATTAATGCTTTGTATTTTTCTTAAGCTTGTTTAAAAGGCTATCCCAGAATATAGAATGCATATCCCATATGTAGACTATGTGCCTTTATCACAACAGTGGGATGATATCTAAATATCCAAATTTTCAGCGTCAAAAGGCTGAATTTTTATCTTAAGATAATTAGTTTCCAACCTGACTGTAAGATTGAAGGATCGTTACACAGTTAACTGTGTGTCATTCAGATGACATTTAGCCATCACTTTTTGATTGTGAGGGATTAGTAGAGAGCAGAATTTGAAGAGGGGCCTCAGGAACTTGATAATACTCAATTCAAATACCCCTTTACCTATGTATTATTTGGGTAGCTTGCAAAGAATTTCTAAGCTTCCACTGCACTCATGAACAGAAGAAAAATTTTATCCCTAGTAATAAAAAGTAAAAAATAAATTATTCTTAAATTGTTCTTAACTTTGGTAGTAAGAAAATTCTAATTTTCTCAACTAACCTACTCCCACAAAATGTATATACCATCAGCTCCTTATCCAAAGAAGACACCACTGGATAGTTGAGACAAGTCCTGAGAGGTAAAACCTGAAGGATTTAAAATTCTAATTTATATTTAAAGGAGGAACTGAGGGGCTGGAGTGATGGCTGGGCAGTTACAGCGCTTTCCTGATATGTGCGAGTACGAGAGTTCAAACCCCAACACCACGTACACAACAAAGTGTCCAAGAATGAAAGTCACATCAATAACTAAATAAAAATTGCTTCTCTCTTTATCTCTCTCTCTCTCTCTCTCTCACTGTCCCCTCTTTCTTAAAAAAATAAAAGAGGAACTGATGTAATATCAGAGCATTTTGTTACACTTATTTATCAAAACTTTATTGAGTTCAAACTTTACATTAGGTACTGTGGAAGGCATCAAACCAATCCTTCTGTCAAAGTCATTAATATGTAGGACAAATAAAACATGCATGCAGAAATGATGGCTAATATTTATTTAATACTTTATGCCAGACAATGCCTATATGACCCCATTTGACCTTCATATCAACTCTAAAAGAAAAATAGGATTAAAATCTTTGCAGTATAGATATTTTGTAATTTGAACAATAAACTTTCCTAATTTGTTTTTGCCAGCTAACAGGCAAAATAAGTAGACTTTAAACTGGGTACTCTCTAACTGCCAAGGACCAGCTCTTAACAGTGACCCTCTACTAACTCTTCATAATGAAGAGACGATGGCTAAGTGTCACCTGAGTGCTGCATGTCCTTGGTGATGTAATAATCCTCAACTCTTACGGTCAGGCAAGAATTATTTTGGATTAAAATCCAGCCAGTCTATTGATGCTGCAAATTTAAATATTTGGGCACATCTGGTTAATTCACAGAACTTTAACTTTTCATCCAGATGGCTTGTCATTATAAATGTTATAACATAAACACAACCAAACTTGAACTGCTCAGGCTTTCACAAATGAACCTCAAAGCACTCATTGCTCTTTCAGAAGCATAATGTTGATTTTGACACACTATCATCTTTTGTGTGGTGCCCCATAATTAAAAACTTAGAATGCTTCATTACAGGGCCACGGAACTGGAAAATAGAAAGTTACCCTGATGAAAAATGTTGAAGTTTCTTCCCGAAGAACCCAAATAGCTTGAGAAATATCACTGATGCTACACCTACCCTATAGCCTGAGGGGTCCTTGTTAATTGAAAACACTTAAAGACACTGAGACAAGCCATGATTTTTTGGATGAGACCCCCAAATCACAGACATTAAAAGCAAAACTAGGCAAATGGGATTATATCACACTAACAAGTTTCTGCACAGTACAGAAAAAAAAAATCAACAGAGGCACCCTACAGAATGGGAGAAATGTTATACAAATTATCCATCTGAGAAGGGGCTAATATCCAGAATATTCGAGGAACTCAAACTTAACACAACTGCAAAAATTGAAGAATCAGATTGAAAACAGACAAATTATTTGAATAGAGAGTTCTCAAAAAAAGATATACTAGTGACCAACAAATAGACAAAACAAGTATATATGACTGATCATCAGGGAAATACAAATCAAAACCTCAGCGAGATACCAACTCTTCAAAATAGAATAAATATTATCAAAAAGACAAAAAGTAACAAATGTTAGTGAGGATGTAGAGAAAGGGGAACTCTTATGCACTGTTGGTGGAAATGTAAATCAGTACAGCTACTATGGAGAACAGCATGGAACTCCTCAAAAAAATTGAAAATAAAACTGCTATTTGATCGAGCAACCCCACTGCTATTTACATAGACAAAGGAAATGAACTAAATATATCAAAGGATACAGCATACCCATATTTATTGCAGCATTATGCACAATAGCCAAGATAGAGAATCAACCAAGAAGTTCATCCATGGAGAATGGATTTTAAAATGTGGTGGATACACACAACGGAATACTATTCAGTCATATAAAGGATGAAATCCTGTCATTTGCAGCAAAAAGGCTGTCAATTCAGTAACCAGACTTCCTTCGTTTTTAGGTCAAAAACAGTATGTGACCAAAATGAGCTATGCCTCTCTTCTTCAGACACTCTTTGATAACCCTATCTTGTAAAAATGGAGTAGTAGTGGCTGGCTGTGTTCATATTCACTCACACAAGATGAAGATTAGTGTAGCTTTTTCTGTCGTCTTACTCCTTTGTAGAATGAGCTGCATCTCACCCAGGAGTCATTTATTTGCACTGATGAATTTTAAGCTTTTATCCAAATTCATCATAATTAGAATCAGATGATAAAGTTCTGCGTGAGGCACGAGTAGCTCCTTTAGCAAATCAAATGGACTGTAATCAAGAATTGATGTGACACTTGGCAGAACCACAGCATGTTCAGAATAACTCTCCTTGTGAAGAGCCATCTATATGAAGCAGCTAGGGCTCTGAAAGGACATTAGACTAGTAAATTGATTTGATTGATTCAAACTTGATTACACATTGGAAACCTGTTTAGTTCAAGTTAAGCACATCAATATATATCAGTTAAACCAGAGATGCAAATTCCTTCTATGTTGTTCATTATTATTACATAAAATGTAATAATTTCAACATAACATTAATGAAGAAAAACTATTGGCTTACATAATTGATTAGGAAAAATTAATTAATTGTTTTATTAAGGGCAGTCTGTTCCACAAAGCAATGACTGAGGCTTTGGTGGAGAATTGCTTTAATGTTGTTTATTTAGCAAGCTGTTGTTTACCTCTTTCATTTTATGTTGATTCATTATACATATAGCTTTTTCCTGCTACAGAAGGAAATTAAGTATAATTTGAAATAATGATTGTAACTGTGTACTTATAATTGATAAGGTGACTGCATTTTATTGTGGTATATTCTGAATCCAGCCAATTACAAAGATAGACTTATTTAGTGACAATAGCCTTTCCAACTAAATTTTTAATATGGTAGTATCTGTCAAATAATGTTTTTATTTAGTGGGTGACTAGAAGGCATAAATGGGGTAAAATAAACTTTAGTAAGTTAGTATCAACGTATTCCTTTTGATTAGGCAAAACCATCGTTTATTAATATCTTAACATAAAAATTCCAAAAATAAATATTTAATGATAAAATTATAATAATGCTTTCTGAAATGTATTATCAAATGCTGTATGAGTAATTAATCATAAAGCTGAGTCAATAGTTCAGAATTCTAATTTTCTTTTAACTTATGTTATCCTCTGAGACTTCAATCTACAAAGTAAACTTCATCATATCTATTTATGTAAAGTAGATTTTTTAACAGAAAAACCCCTGATAAGTATTGCACTAATTAATGATTTTAGTTGACTTGACAATTAATACAACAATAAATATTTAAAACATTCATATCATTTCAATTAATTCTTAACATTTTAAATGTTTCTTTTTCATTAAATGCAACTATAAACGAGCAAAGAATTTGTTTGAAATTGTAAACACATGATCAAAAGGTAGCCTTCTTTTAAAAGATGATTCGTTATCTGCTGTGTATAAGTGAAAGTATTTCTACAGTGAATTGCCTAAAAGAGACTTTCATTCCATTACAGGGCAGATTATTCTGCAGTAATAGCAAGAACACTTGCATAATAGCTGCATGTTTCATTAAGATAAAAAAAGATAAAACCTGAAGCGGTGGTATTCCAAAATAAATCAGCCCAGCTCTATGCTGATCAGCTTTAGCTTTTTCATTACTATATGGATATGATGGATCTTTTTCAAAGCATAGTTTAGACAAACTGTTCAGAAAGGAACAAGTTCTCCTGATCAAAGGAAAATTAAGGTGAAAATAGATGTCCTTCCTCCCTCCCACCATGGGAATATTTAAGAACAAGAGACAATTATTTCTCAGCACTATTTGGTCCTCTCAGGATCTTTTCTCCTTCATACATTATGCAGCAACTATTTTAAACTCGGCCTATCTCTGCAGGGTAGAAAATAGGGAAAATAAATGAAGAAATGCCAGCTAAGATCATTCTTTCTGGAGACAGAAGGCACGTGTCTGCTTCAGTCTCTTTCTCCTATTATTCCATAGAAGCCAAGAGCTCAAATCGTTTTTTAAAAAACATCGAATTTCTCTACTTTATTCATTTCTCAAGTAACCACAGGATGGCAGCATAGGACGATAAATCAAAATTGATTGCTTAATTCAAAATCATCTACAGAGGTTATTAATCAGACTTGAATCTTTCCCCGCCTAATACTTGGAACTGGAAGCAAATTCATTCACAGGGAACCTGTGTGTGATAGTTAGTTCTACCCATGTGTGTTTGCAATGACACCGCACCAAGTGATTTCTCAATTTAGTCCAGTAAAAAGGCCACTACAGAATCATTCATGCTACAGCATCTTGAAGCATCACAGCCTCATCAATCTGAAAAAGAATTTGTAGTGAGAAATATATGGCTTCAGATGTAAAAGATCTGTCCATGACAACCTTAGAAGTTCCTTTTTTGTTGTTTGTTTGTTTTGTTTTGGGAAATAAATGCCTTGTTTTATCTGTTCCCATTTTCCTCTCACATAAAAAATAAAATGTGCAAAAAAATCCATTCTGACTGTATTAACTTATTTTTGGCTCATTAACACAGGACTTTTTTAAAATCTTCCCATTAACCTTTGCAGAACAGAACATAATTTATTTCTAAGCAGAATGAACTAGCAAATGAATGTTAGGTACCTTTTAAAATACAAAAATTGAGCTGCTATAAACATTAATGAAGCCACATCGCTATAATATGCTGATTCTATTTACTATAGCTAGATTATGGAACCAACCCAGAGGCCCCTCAATTGACGAGTGGATACAAAAGCTTTGGTACATATATACTATCGAATACTACTCGGCCATTAGGGAGCATGATATGATGTCTTTTGAAATCAAATGGATGGAGATGGATAGAATTATGCTTAGTGAAGTCTCCCAGTCTCAGAGACTCAAGGGCCGAATGGTTTCTCTCATCAGTTGATGCTAACATATTTGGGGAAGCAGTAGGGCTGACGGCTAACCTCGCAAAACTGCAGATTGAATGTCTTTCAGAACATTAGGGGGATGGCTCTATAGGATTCTCAGAGGTGCAGGGAGGGGGATGGGGAGG